>JAJJWW010003156.1:0-55325 GCA_023531295.1 Papaver armeniacum | reverse complement strand
CCTTGATAGGTGTAGAATACACCGTATTTACTATATAGAGTTTATGCTTTCTTTGCTATTTTTCTTGTGAATTATGTACTTTATGTGTGTTTTTGAGTTATTAGGTACTGGAGTCGCACTGAGGAAAAAAAGAAGAAAGTATCCAGTTTGAGCAAAAGGGCGAAATTGTCATCTCACAGAGAATGATATTTGGAGCTCACCAAGTTTAAGGGACGACTCTTTTACAAGGAAGTTACATCGAAAGGCCTTTATCGAAGTGTGGGTGCTTATAGTCATTTGAGTACCCCTTAGCTACTTTGCTTGAGTGGAGTTAACTAGTTTATCTCCTACACTAAACCTAAAGTTCAAGTGTCATTATTCTTCCTTTACTCTAACCACCTGAAATCAAGAGAAGAAGAGGCAGGGATGGTTGTTGAGATCAATCTTCTTTGTAATCAATTGATGAATTTCAGAGACTAGTGGAGATGTTTGTTTAGGTCGCAATGGCCGTGAAGATCAAGTGAGTTGCTGGTGATGAAATGGGTCTGAGAATCTGAGTTTGAAGAAATCGATCGAGAAGAGAATGGATCTACTTGGTGTGGTCAAGAATGCGAGAGGAAGAAATCGAGATGGGTCCGTTCGGATCGATGGATGATTGAGTTGGAAGACTCGATGAATGGGTTTTCAAGTTAAGATTTGTGAGGATTCTCAAGGGTTCAAATCAGTGGAGGCTGCAATGATGGGTATGACTTAGTTAAAGTCATGAATAGATGCAGGGGAAGTTGATGGTGGTTAGTGATTCAGGTGGTATGAGCTGCTACAAATGGGTTCCTCAGGTGGTGAGATTGAAAGAATGTGGTAGTTCAGGGAGGAATGGTCCATAGTGTTGGTGGTTTTGATCTGTGGGTTAGGCCTGATGAGATTGCAGTGTCATGGCAGTGGCTGGTGTTGGTGGTGATCTTGAAGAAGAAGGAAGTTGGTTGCTGTGTTATGAGTTTGTCTCAGGTGAGCTACTGAAATGGTGCAACTGGCGCTGTTGACATGGTGATGAAGCTCAGGTGGTGACTTTCTGAAATTGGTTGATGTGGGTTGCTGTTGGCTTGAGATGTTGGTGGTGCTGGTGCTTAAAAGCCTGAGTTCTGTGGTTGTTTGTGGCAGGAAATGGGGGTTTGCTGTTGATCAAGAATTAGCCAGGGTTAGGTTCTTGGATGTGTTGGTTGCCATGGATGCTACTGTTGGAGATTGAGAAGTGGTTGTAGTAGCAGGATTTCCCACACTACACCCCTTACTCGATTTTGCTTAATTAATCCATTAGAAGATGTAAGATCAAGAACATTTATTGATTGAATTCATGAAGTGTTTACACAGGAAAGCAGAATTACACTTAGAAGTTAAAACACTCTTAAACTTTCTCTCTCCTAATGACTTGCCTAACAATTCCAAAAAGATCTCTCCTTTACAACAGACTCACTCGACCCTTTATATAGGGTAATACATAGTGAATGACAGCTAAGCTATCCTTTATTTTCGGGAATGTCTCGCGAAGTGTCGCCAATGTACGACTATTCAATCTCGCGACACTTCTTAACCCTCGCCAGTTCCATGTCTTTCATGTCTTTTGTGTGTCGTTTCTCATCGCGTCGTTTATTTTAGTTTCCTGCGACTCCCTCGCGGTACCGTCGTTTATTGATCCCGCGAGCCCTATGCGTTGCGATATTATGATCCTACATCTTGCCTCTTTTTCCTTGAATATTGCTTGAATAGCGATCTTTAAGGAAAAATCTGTTGTTGTAGTAATCTTTGGTCTTTGGCTTTGATGAGGGAATGAGCGGAGAATACTGTACTTGAAAAGTACGTACTTGCCTCTATTCTTTTGCGAAGTTCCGAAGCTCCTATATTCGAAGTGTCATTTCTTGCCTCATGTGTTACATAGAATAATCGATTTCGCAATCTCTTCTCGCCTATTAGGAAATATGCCGTATATTTGAATTCTGCTAAAGTTCTTTTCGTCAAGTTTCCTTGGATTTGGGTAGGGACCGTTTACACGTGTCTATATTTCCCTCTTTTACCGATGCATTTAATGTTATCCGGTCATAACATTTTTTCTCGTCTATTTATAGGAGCACCCCCTGTGAAGAATTTTCCTTTTCCTTTTCATCTTCTTCATCGTCTGCAAGTGTTCTTCTTCTTCATCGTTCTGCAAGTGTTTGCTTATTGCTGTCTCTTACCGTCTTCTTCACCACTTTAGCTATTCTCTACCAGTTGTTACTCTCATGACGTCCGTGTTTGTTAATTTTGCCATATCCGCTGATTTTGTTGTTGATCGATTTTGAGATTAACTTTCTTTGTTGAAATCACACTGGTATGATTAACTTTGTAATTCTTTTTCTGCCATTGTTGTTTAGCAAGAACCAACCCAGAACTAGATTTATCGTGAAGGACCCTCTTCTTTCTTTGGGCTCGCCATCGAAATCTACTTCGCAACAAGAACCCCTCGCACAACCAAAGCCCACTTCGCGAGCAAAATCTATGGCTTCAAAAAGACAAATGCAAAGTGACAAGGTATTCAAGAAACTTTTAATTTGTCAACAATACGTTGTTGCCTCTGTTTCTTATTTAATTTGTCATTCGCAGGATGATAAAGCTACTGGTCATGTTCCCAAAAGGCCTCGCTACTCCAAACCTGTTACCCCTAACGTTCCATTTCCTTCATTCTCTCCTTCATCTCCTGCTGCGAAATCTTCGCAAGATAATTTCGTGCCCCCTTCCCCTGGTAATATCACCAACGACAATACTTCTATGCCTCAACTCCTCATAGATCAAGTTCCTTACAACTGTCCTACTACAAACGATCTTATACCTCCTCCTGTTATCAATGTCCCTGCTATTTCTCCAATCAGTTCTCTCCCTGAAACCTCCTCTTCTCAAGAGGTTCCTTTGACAAAGGACGACTCGTCTTCTTTGTTTGAACAGATTCCTCTAATCATGAAAATTTGGAGGGGATAGATGTGGCCTTTAAAGTCCTTTTCGATCTCGTGAATGACGCCAAAAAGACTTCTACTGATCCTGTCAAATCTAATGTCTGCGAGATTTTAAGTAAGCACCTTGATTCTGATAAGGTCTCGCAAGCATCTTTGGTTCAAGAGATTAATAAGTTGAAGGATGATCTCCAAGTTATGACCGCGAAGTGCAATAGTTTTCACCTTGAAAATCAGAAATTTCACAACCTCTCATTGGATCGTGACAATCTTTTCAAAAAAATGAGGAGTTAAAAGGTATACTCTCAACTCCCCCTTTCCCCCTTTTTTTTTTTTTTTTTTTTTTTTTTTTTTTTTTACAACTCAAATTCTTGTTCGCCTCCAAGCATTAAACCGAAACGAATAATGGAGATATATCGATGGAGTCCATTATTGAAGAAGTTCGAGTTGAGAGAGATGGTTGGATGGAGCAATATAATCTCTTAGATAATCTTCATACTTATGCAAATGATCAAATAAATAACTTGTCGAAAGAGAATTTTGATTTATCGCAAAAGCAAGACTTGTTAAGTAATGATTTATCTTGCCTCTCTTATGCTTTGACTAAATCTGATTTGGAGTTGCAAACTTTATCAGATGAGAATCGAACTCTTTCGCAAGAGAAACGTTCTTTGTTGAATAAGGTGGCGAACTATTCGCACAGTGATGATGCTTGTCAAAAGTTATGTGAAGAACACGAACAAGTTAAACATACTTTGAAAAACCAACTTGAAGAAATTATCACGAGAGAGATAAACTTATTCAAGGTAGAATAACGTTGAGTGTAAAAGCGAAGCAATTCCAAGAACAATGTGTCAATTTAGAAAAATCCAACTCTACTCTGGCGAACGAAAACTCCATACTTGTTTCCAATGAAAAGAATTTGCGATCTCGACTGAAAGGCTTAGTGGGAGATTCATTTGATGATGTCATGGACCGCTTGGGAATAATTTCGCAGCTTTAATTCAACATCTTTCTTCTCAAAAGAAAGGTAGTCAAATTATTTGACTATCTTAATTTATGTGTTTATTCCATGAATGCTTTACTACCCTGAAAATGCCAATAATGTTCGATAAGAATTTTCTCTGATCTTGTGTATTTGTTATGCGGACTCTGAGAGAAAGCTTCGCTCCACTATTTCCACCCTCAGGTCTGATTATTCTAAAATTCGCAAGGAAAATGGACTACTCTCCTCGCATCTTGCTCGTTCTCGCGACCGTGCGGAGCGAAGATTTGATTATATGTCTTATTGTAAGGACATTGATAGTAAGAATCGTCAAAAGGCATTACTTCGCCGTTCCTCTAAAGGCGGAAGTTCTTGTGAATAACATTTTGCTGTCGAAGTCTCTTGATCCTATTCACGTCGCTCCTTTGGAAGTAAGTGATGATGAAGTTCCTAATGCTCCAGATAGTGATTATGAATATGAAAGCTGCGAAGATCTCCCTGATAAGGAAGTCGTCGATGAAGATCCAAGTAAAAAGACTCCTGATGAAAATCCAGTATCTGGTGAGAACGAAGGTAATGAAGACATTTCTGATGAAAATCAACCAATTGGAGGAGGCGAAGCTGATAAAGGCGCAGAAAAGTCTCAACCATCCTCTGTATTTGATAATGTTGATGTGGAGAGTTAAATGCTCTTTGTAATTTGCCAGAATTCCTTTTTGTTCGAGTGACTTAACTCTTTTGATTGAGTAATTTCCATATTTCTTTCTTCCTTTCTTAAGTAAGATCACCTTGCGAGCATGTTCGCTCATTGAATCTTTTATTAAGTAAATCCATCCCAATCGGGATTTGATTTTAATTCTTCTCATCGCGACAAAGTCGCAGCCGCCTTTACATTTTCATGCAATGGCCCATTGACCTTGCCTTATCATTTTTGTGTGGTCTTCCAAGTCAGACCTCCCTAATTAGAGGTCTTCCCCTGCCACCTTTCATTGCGACAAAATCGCAGGACGTCTTTACATTTGCATGTAAAGACCCATTGATCTTGCCTTATCATTTTCCAAGTATTTTTGCCTCTGCAGGATATTTTAGTTGCGACAATATGACAGGCCTATATATCCTTGCGAACACATAGCCCCATGACATTGCCGTCGTGCGACGAAATCGCAGGACGTCCGTACACTTTCATGTAAAGACCCATTGATCTCGCCTTACCCTCGCGTTAGTATTATTGCCTCTGCAGGATCATTGCACAAATATGACGAGCCTAAATTCTCTTGCGAGAACAGAGCCTCATGACATTTGCGTCTGCTTTGACACCCCCTAATGGAGAGCGTCGCCCTTATCATCTCCCGGTTGCCCCCTTCAAGGAGGCGAAACATCGGCCATACAAGACTAGCTCCTCCCATCCGGTCTTAACAACAACCGTTGTTTTCGCAGCCTCTTATCCCTTATACCTATATGGTTTATGGTTACGAGACTGCACCCTAAGTGGAGTTTTCTTCGGGCGAGTGCAACATATGCCAAGACTTGCCAAGAATGGCCAGGGTAGGTTCATCCATCCCGGCACTCGCTCAACCGTGTACCTCGGCGCCTTGAGCATACACTGACTCCTAAGAAGAGACCCTCGGTCGCCCAACCAGGTATAACCTACATATATAGTTGGGAATCCAAGGTACCTCTTCCGGATAGGCTTTCATGGGCCCCAAATTTCCATGACTCGGGCTTCGGGAGCGGTGTAACCTTCCCCCGAGCCATGTCGAGAGATACCCCCTTATATGACGCACTTTAGGTCTTACATTTGCCTCTTACGAAATGTTATTCGCGAACTAGGGTGTACGCCATAAAGGTTCGTCCCATTCATTCATTCTTTTTAATCATTCTTCATCATTTGCTATTTTGTCTCATGAGATACTCGCCAATTTATTCATTTAATCATTCCTTATCTCTTGTTGTTTTGTTAAGCCATGCATGACTTTTTTGTTATTCTTGTCGCGAGATCTTCGCGGATTCTCTCTGCATTTTACTGAATGTCGCAAATATCTGGCGAAGAATTACTTCATCTTGATTCCTTTTTCCTCTCTCATTATTACGGGTAATATTTCTTTAGATATAACCTATTCCATGGTCTATCCAATTTTTGTCCCACATCTCTTCCTTCGGGGTCCATCAATCTATATGCCCCTGTACCAACTACCTCTTTGATGATATAAGGTCCATCCCATTTTCTCGCCAGCTTGCCTCCGTTTTCACGTTGATATATTGGGGTTTCTCGCAACACCAAGTCTCCTGGTTGGAACTCACGTATTTTTACACGCTTGTTATATTCTCTAGCCATCTTGATAATTCTCCATGTGTCGCAAGGCTTTTTCTCGTTTTTCTTCCAATTCATCCAACTTGATTAGAATATTGCCTGCGCTAAGATTTTTCTCCCAGACCTCTTTTTTGGTTGTCGGAATCACGACCTCTGTTGGGAGTACTGCTTCAACTCCATAAGTTAGGCAAAAAGGGGACATTCCTGTGGCTTCTCTTCTAGTTGTATTATAGGCCCATACTGCATTGGGTACTTGTTCGCACCATCCCTTGTTGTGTCCTTCCAACTTTTTCTTCAGTATATCAGCAATTGTTTTGTTTGTTGCCTCCGCTTGGCCATTAGCTTGTGGATATAATGGAGTCGATTTTCCACATTTTATCTGAAATGCATTGAGCAGCAACTCTATATTTTGCCCTTCAAACTGCTTCCCATTATCAGATACCAATTGTGCAGGGATCCCAAATCTGCATATAATATTTTCGAATATGAAAGTAAAAACATCCTTATCACGAATGTGCTGGACCGCTTTCACCTCTGCCCATTTTGTGAAATAATCCGTTGCGACAATTAAGTATCTCCTTTGTCCAGTTCCTGGTAAAAATGGTCCCACAATATCTAAACCCCATTTTCCAAAAGGCCACACACTTTTTGAAGAATTTAACTGTGCTCCTGGTGCATGTATCTTCTTCCCGTGTCTTTGACAATCTTCGCAGCGTCTGGCTATTGCTCTCGCGTCCTCATGCATATATGGCCAATAATATCCTTGCGTCTTTGCTTTATATGCCAAAGATCTTCCGCCGCTATGATTTCCTAGCATCCCCACTATGCAAAGATCTTCAATATGGTTTCTCCTTCTTTCCTTGTTAGACATCGAAGCGAAGGTCCATCAAAAGAACGCCGATAAAGCACGCCATCTCGCAATTCATAATTTGTTGCTCGGCTCTTTAACTTGTGTGCTTCCAATCTATTTCTTGGTACCTCGCCTTTCATTAAGTACGCGTGAAGTTCTACCCTCCAGTCTTCTTCGCGACATTGCATTTCATCTACCACCATCATTATATCTCGCTTCTTGTCCTTCCTCTTTATTAATCGATGGCGCTAGTAGCGTCTCGTATTTTGATATTCCTCGAGTTGGGTCTATCATCATACTTGATATAAAGGCAAAAGCGTCTCATGAGCCTATTATCTCTCCTTGATATGTGTCTCCATTTTATTTTCTAGTATTTGTACCGACAAAGACTTCTACAAGCTTCCTGTATTTCGTAGGGATGGATCATTTGTAGCATACTTCTCATTGTTATCTGACAGATTGCCAATTGCGAGTCACTGGTAATCCTCACATTCTCCAATTTCATTTCTATTGCAAATCTTAAAGCATGTATTATAGCTTCATACTCCGTTTCATTATTAGTAGACTCAAATTCCAATCTAAAAGCAAAAGCTAATTTATTGCCTTCTGGCGAAATCACAACAATTCCCACTCCTTTACCTTCTCCGTTGGATGATCCATCCACTAATATTTCCCACCGATTTGGCTCAGTTAACAAATCTTTTGGATCTCCGTGCTCTTCTTCTACATCCATCATTTCATCCACTGCTTCCTCTTCTTCCAAAGGAAATTCCGCCAGAAAGTCTGCGACAACCTGTGATTTGGTTGAAGATAATATTTCATATTTGAGTTTATAATGGCCTATTTGAGCGTTCCATCTTTCAACTCTTCCTGATCTTTTTGAATTTTTCATTACTGACTCGATTGGTACCTTCGTTACCACTCTAATAATATGTGCTTGAAAATATATGCGAAGTTTAAACGACGCATAGACTAACGCCAGGATTAACTTTTCAATCTTCGAATAATTTCTTTCTGCAGCGTTAAAAGTTTTGCTGATATAATAAATTGGTTTTTCTACTCCTGCGTCCACTCGCAAAAAAAACGCACTTAAGGCATGCGATGTTGTCGCGAGGTATATTAATAATTCCTCTCCTGGTTCTCGCTTACGCATAATGGATATATCCATTAAATGCTCTTTGATCCCTTGTAAAGCCTTTTCACATTCATCCGTCCATTTAAATTTCGACCCTTTTTCTAACACTTTGAAAAAGTGTTTACATTTATCGGATGACCGCAAATGAACCTTCCTAGCGATGCTAGTAACCCATTCAGCTTTTGAACATCCTTTACTGTCGCAGGTGTCGGCATATCGCGAATAGCTTTTACTTTCTCCGGTCAACATGTATTCCTTCTTTTGATATAATGTAACCCAAGAACTTCCCTGACGCAACTCCGAAGGTACATTTTTCTGGATTGACTTTGATGTTGAAACGCCTCATTTGTTCAAAAATTTCTCTCAAGTCTTGCACGTGATCTTCTGCCTTTTACTTTTCACTAGCATGTCATCTACGTATACCTCTAGTGTTTTGTGTATCCATTCTGCGAATACATTTTCTACCATCCTTTGATACGTTGCTCCAAAGATTTCGCAAACCAAACGGCATTTTAGTATAACAAAGATAATCCTCTTGGAGCGAAGAAAGCAAGTGTGTTCTTGGTCTTCCTCGGCGAGAGGAATTTGATTGTAACCTTTGTATCCGTCCAGCGATGATACTCTTTCATTCCCGACCGCCGATTCGACTAGTCAGGATGTCTGGTAATGGAAAACTGTCTTTAGGGCAAGCTTTATTTAAATCGGTGAAATCAATGCAAATCCTTATTCCCTTGTTCTTCTTTGGAACTATAACCATATTCGCTATCCACTCGGGTATTTTGCTTGTCTAATAATTCCCGCGTCCAAAGATCTTCTCGTAGTTCTTCTTCTATCTCGAGAGTGATATGTTTGTTGCTATCTTTCTAATTCTTTGTTTAAATGGCTTCACATTTTTATCAATTTCTAACTTATGACAAAGCGATCGACGGATCTATACCGAGCATTTCATCCATATCCCACGCGAAGATGTCTTTATAATCTCGCAACAAATCGACAGATTCTTTTCTCTTCATCTCGCTTCCATGCTAGTTCCAATCTTTAGCATCTTGGGATTTTCCTTAGTTCCAATATTCACTTCTTTGGTTTGTTCTGCCGCGACGTAACTGGCCTTCGGTTCTCCCATAGGGGTTGGTCCTTTTGGTTCTTTTGCAAGATCATCTTCTTCTCCCGAGATCTCGCCAGGTATGCCTTTTCCTTCCTTCGCTCTTATCATGTAAACTCTGAATTCTTCTTCTTTCTTAGCCACCTTTGCTAGCTTTTTGCGATACTTTGATATACTCCTTCGCTTGTTTACTTGTTCTTCGCAACATTTTACTTCATTTTGATAGTATATTCTTCCTTTAGCAAAAGATCTCCTTTGATCTCGCCGACTCCGGTTGGTGTAGGAAATTTGATACATTGATGAAGCGTCGACGCTGACTTTTTATTGCATGTACCCATGGTCTTCCTAGTAATAAGTTATACGGTGATTCCATATCTACTACGCTCAATGTCATCTGTGTTTCGATTTTTCCTAATGGAATACGTATCTTTATCTCCCCTCTAACTTTTGTTATGGATTTACCAAAACCTTGAATATTATATGCCGCGAAAGTCATATCTTCGTCTTTATATCCCATCTTTTTGTAAGCGTGATAGAACATGATGTTCACCAGACTCCCTGTATCGATTAAAACTCCATTCACCACCCATGTTTTCACCGTGTTCTCCGATTCCTCTCTTTCCTTATACGCGTTAACTGCAATTACCAATGGAGATGCGTGATCCAAATTTTCTTTGGATATTTCCCCATAAGTGAATGTTATCTCTTGCTTTTCCCAATCTTTCAAAGGTGACGTTATTTCTCGATCCGTAATCTTCTTTCCTTCAAAATCTCGTTTGTGTATTCTTCCTCTGATATTTTCATGAAATTCGTTAACCATTACTCTCATACCTGTGTTGTATGCCATATCTTTTTCATCCGATCTAAAGTTTTTCTTTCTCATTTTTCTGATTCAAGCAATTTTAATTGCAATCTTCTCTCCTTTATCAACGATCTCCCTGTTTCTAGCGCATATGTAGTAGCGGGATTTCCCACACTACACCCCTTACTCGATTTTGCTTAATTAATCCATTAGAAGATGTAAGATCAAGAACATTTATTGATTGAATTCATGAAGTGTTTACACAGAAAGCGAATTACACTTAGAAGTTAAAACACTCTTAAACTTTCTCTCTCCTAATGACTTGCCTAACAATTCCAAAAGATCTCTCCTTTACAACAGACTCACTCGACCCTTTATATAGGGTAATACATAGTGAATGACAGCTAAGCTATCCTTTATTTTCGGGAATGTCTCGCGAAGTGTCGCCAATGTACGACTATTCAATCTCGCGACACTTCTTAACCCTCGCCAGGTTCCATGTCTTTCAGCTGTTTTGTGTGTCGTTTCTCATCGCGTCGTTTATTTTAGTTTCCTGCGACTCCCTCGCGGTACCGTCGTTTATTGATCCCGCGAGCCCTATGCGTTGCGATATTATGATCCTACATGGCACTGGTGGTTATTCTTTCATTGGTTTGCAGTGTTGGCTGCGGCAGCATTTGTGGTGCTGTTGTTATGGTTCAAGGGCAGGTGAAGCTGCAGTAAGGCACTAGTTGAATCAAGAAACCAGAAAAAAAAGAACTATGTTGCTTTGTGTAGTTGAGTAATGGTCCTGGTGGAGCTGTGCATCTTGTGCTTGGCATGAGCTGAAATGAGGCAGTGGAGATGACATTGCTGCAATGGGATTGATGCACTGGGAATGGCTTGACTGAGCAGTATGTGTTGAAGTGACTATGGCTTGTGTATGGAGCAGTTTGGTGCTCCAGTTGCAGTAGGGCGGTGACGAAGATTCTTTGCTTGTTGATATGAATACTCGGGAAGAGCGATTCTGCGGTGGACTGAGGTCGTGAGAAGTGTGAAAGTGAGGCTTACAGTGCTTGAACTAGTTATGGTGGAACTGAGAGTAGTGAAGTAGCAACTGAGCCTGATGGTGATGGCAGAACAAAGGATCTGGGGCTTTGTGTGGCAATGACATTGCAAATGGCAGATATGCCGTAAAATGGAGAAGGGTTTAAGCTGAATTGCAGGTGTGGTTCTGCTGAGAGGCAATGGTAGTGGCAGGCTGAACTGAGGAGAATGGAAGTTGATGCTGAGTTTGCAGGTCTTAAGATGTATGAACTGTGAAGGTATTGCAGCTGGCTAAGCAAGAGCTGAAAAGCTGCAGGATGGTGGTCCTGCTAAGGGCCTGAAATGGAATTGAAGTGCAGCCATCTCGGCTGGAAGAAGCTTTGATGCACAATCATGATAGTGCTAAACAAGCATCTGGCCTGTGCAATGGCCTAGCCTGGCCAAGGCATTACTCAGACCACTCAGCCAAGACTAGTCAGCCCACTAACTCACCTGACTCGGTCCGACCCGCTGACCCGATCCAACCCGGTTTGACCTGACCGATCCGACCCGTTGACCGGTGACCGGGCGGACTTTGCCGGTCACCGGAGCCGATTTCCGGGCACTTCTCCGGCCGATTTCCGGCCATAATACCATATTTCCGGCGACGATTTTTGGACATATTTTCTACATGGGTTTCTCTCTCCCGTGGGCTTGGTGGATTTGCATCTAATGGACTTTGAAGACAAAACCTAGTTTTGGAAGGAGAAAAAGGCTATAAAAAGAGGAATTCTACAACTTTTGGAAATCATCTTATCTCATATCTTCTTGGAACTTTGGAGAGCCGGTTTTGGTTACACAACTAGGGTTTGCTTTTGTTCATCTTCTTCTTTATTCCATTGATATTTTTGTGATGAACTCCATAGCTATGAGTAGTTAAATTCTTTATTATTGGTTAAGGATGTAGTCCGATTTCTAAAACTTGTGTTTGCTTTATGTATTAGTTTTCTCTCTTGTTTATCGTTCAATTCTCTGCGGTTTCTATGATCACATGATTGAAGTATTGTGATAGGATTATGGTGTTTGATTAGTTAAGTGGCCAATTAATTGAACTTGCATCTTAGTCCATAGCTATTTTAGGGTTTTTCATCAAGCGATAACCTTGAATACAAGTAGCATGATATGTTTACGGTTTGTAGTGATACACTCGTAATCATATGTAGAGTTTGACCATTGTCCGAATTGTTTTGCGCAACGCATGACAATTGCATTGATTAGCCTATTTCTGAAACTTAATGCTCCTAGGAATTGAACTTGATTAGCGCAAGGCGTTAGGTTATTGTTTAGGTAGAATTCACATACGCAGCCCTAATGTGTGTGTTGATGAACTTGAGAAATTCATAGATTATCTTGCTTTCTTGATTCTCTAGGCTTTTGATAACACAAGAGATTAAATCGTAATTCTAATCATATATGCACGCACATGTCTAAGTTTGAAGATGAATTCCTTGACCAATATCTCTCTCCATTGATTACTTTCTACAATTTACTTTGCTTTTAATTTGTTTTTATTGTTTAAATAGAAATAAGAAATCCCCCCAATTGGTTACTTTAAGAAATTGATTACGAAATAACTACAATCGCCTCCCTGTGGATACGAACTCTTTCTTATCACATACTTTAGGAAAGTGAAATTATTTTTGACGCATACGACAGCGATCAAATTTTGGCGCCGCTGCCGGGGAGGCACACGGCTAGTTATTAAGTTTTTAGTTTCTTTTTACAATTTCTGCTTTCATCTTTGCTTTTTGTTTCTTGTCTTGTTTCTCACTTGTTTGCGAGAATTGTTTGCAGGTACCTAATCTCTGGCTTCTAAGGATTGGAATTATCCAAGGTGCGGGATAGCTACTCGAAAAGGCACAATACTCCAACCAAGGCGAAACACAACGGACGAGCACGAGTTGGAAGCGGGAGAAGAAATTTTCCAACAACAAGTTGAAATAGCAATGGGTGATGCAAATCGTACACTCAAGGACTTGGCTTCTCACAAGCTTGATACACAACGGGGTTGTATTCAAACAAACTCAACTTTTGAGATTAAGCCGGGGTTGCTTAGAGAATTACCAAAGTTCCATGGCATGGTGAATGAAGACCCAAACAAACATCTTATGGATTTCCACACCATTGTCACGGCGATGCTTCCAGCGGATGTTGAGGCGGATGGTGCAATGTTGAAAGTGTTCAGTTTCTCTTTAATGGATAGTGATAAGGATTGGTTATATTATCTACCTCCCGGAAGTGTCACAACATGGAATGGGCTGAAGAAACTATTCTTGGAGAGATATTTTCCTGCATCCAAGGCTACTCAAATTCGCAAGGAGATTTACGGAATGAAGCAAAACGTGGGAGAATCCTTATATGAATGTTGGGAACGATACAAGAGATTGGTTGGAAGCTGTCCTCACCACCAATTCAGTGACGCTATGATCATCCAATACTTCTACGAAGGACTCCAATCAAGTGATAGGAATCTTCTCGACGCTGCGGGTGGTGGTGCACTAGTTAACAAGACGGTGGCTCAAGCTAGAGAGTTGATTGAGAACATGGCAGCGAATTCACAACAATTCTTGAGTCGTGGTTCGGATGTGATTCTAAGAAGGGTGAGTGAAGTGAGCGAGGTTGAGGAACTTCGTCAACAAATGGGTAACATGAACGCAATGCTTCAACAAGTTGCATCCGCGGTTATACCAACTTCTTCTCAATCTTATGAAGACGAGCAAGCTAATGCGATCTTTCCAAATCAACCAAGACGGTATGATCCCTACTCCAATACTTACAATCCGGGATGGAGAGATCACCCCAATTTTAGATATGCCAACAAGCAAGGTGCCGTTCAACAACCTACTTTCAACCGTCCTAGTGGATTTCAACCACAACAACAACAATTTCAGCAACCTCAAGCACAACAATCAATGCAAAATCAAGGCGCTGATATTGATGCAAAGCTTCAAACTTTTATGCAAGGTATTTCTACCATGTTCAAGGAGAGACAATAAGAAACTAAGAGTGCTATCAAGGATTTGCAGACTCAAGTAGGCTCCATGGCAGTTGATATCAATAATTTGAAGGCACAAAATAGTGGGAGACTTCCTTCTCAACCTATCAACCCAAAAGAGGGTGTTAATGCAATTACATTGAGAAGTGGTACACAACTTGTGCAACCCGAAGTTGCTGATTCGGGCGTGGTGGACACACCAAAGGAACCTGTTTTGGAGGAGAAAACCGAGGATTCTCCCCAAACTTCGAGGTACCTATTCCTAACTCTAAAACTCCTGTTTCTACTTATGTTCCTCCTCTACCTTTCCCTCGCAGATTTGCAAGTTCTAAGAAGGCGGAACTAGAAAAGGAGATTTTAGACGTTCTAAAGAAGATTCATGTGAACATACCACTCATAGATGCAATCAAGCAAGTTCCAAAGTATGCAAAGGTGTTGAAGGACTTGTGTACCAATAAGCAAAGGCTCAAAGGTAATGAAGTGCTTAGTGTGGGGGAGAATGCTTCGGCAATCTTACAACATAAACTCCCACTTAAGTGCAAGGACCCGGGTAGCTTTGACATTCCCGTCACAATTGGTAACACTACATTTAATAAAGCTATGTTGGACTTAGGTGCTTCCGTTAATGTCATGCCTGCGTCTATGTACAATTCACTTGATCTTGGTCCTCTTAAAAAGGCTGGAATTGTGTTGCAATTAGCCGATCGTTCTAATGTCTACCCAATGGGTATTGTTGAGGATGTTCTTGTGCAGGTTAATCAACTTGTATTTCTAGCGGACTTTTGCGTGTTAGAGATGGATGAAGGTTCACCAGACTCGTCTCTTCCATTGCTACTTGGGCGTCCCTTCATGAAAACGGCGAAGACCATTATTGATGTTGACAAGGGAACGCTAACTATGGAGTTTGATGGAGAAATAATACGTTTCAACATTTTCGAGACGATGAGATATCCTAGTGATGTCCACTCTTGTTTCTCCATCGATATGATGGACACATTGGCGCAACAAATGTTTGAGTTGAATGGTGTTGATGCTTTGGAAACCGTTCTCACTACACCTATTGACAACGGTTATGCGTATAGTGATGAGATGAAAGAAACCATTGGTTCTCTTAACTCATTACCGGAAAAATCAGCAACTAAGAATATTTCATATGCTTCTTTACCTTGCAATAATGAAAAACTTGTGCCATCTATTGTTAAATCTCCAAGTTTAGAATTGAAACCTCTTCCAAGTCACTTAAAGTACTTGTACTTGGGTGACAATGAAGATTTACCCGTGATTGTTTCTAACGAGCTTAATGAATTACAGGAGCAAAAACTTCTAAGGGTGCTAAGGAAGTACAAGACGGCCATAGGATGGACAATCGCCGATATCAAGGGTATTAGCCCTGCCATTTGTATGCATAAAATTCGTGTGGAGGATGATTCAAAGCCTACAAGGGAAGCGCAACGTCGTTTGAATCCTCCCATGATGGAAGTGGTGAAAAAGGAGATACTCAAGCTTTTGGACGTGGGAGTTATCTACCCCATATCCGATAGCAAGTGGGTAAGCCCGTACAAGTGGTACCAAAGAAATCGGGAGTAACGGTGGTGGAGAATGATAAGAATGAACTTGTCCCAACTCGTGTGCAAACCGGTTGGAGGGTTTGTATTGATTATAGAAAATTGAATGCCACCACTAGAAAAGATCACTTTCCTTTACCTTTTATTGATCAAATGCTTGAACGTTAGCTGGACATTCTTACTATTGCTTTCTTGATGGCTATTCAGGTTATAATCAGATTGTGATAGCACCGGAGGACCAAGAGAAAACTACTTTCACTTGTCCGTTCTCGTACTTTTGCTTATAGGAGGATGCCTTTTGGCTTATGCAATGCTCCGGCTACTTTTCAAAGGTGTATGGTAAGTATCTTTTCTAATATGTTGAAAACATAATCGAAGTGTTCATGGATGACTTTAGTGTCTTTGGTGATTCTTTTGACCTTTGCTTGAACAATTTGTCTCTAATCCTTGAACGATGTGTTGAAACAAATCTTGTGCTAAATTGGGAGAAGTGCCATTTCATGGTAACTCATGGCATAGTGTTAGGCCATATAATATCTTCTAAAGGCTTGGAAGTCGATAAATCTAAGATAGACCTTATTCGTGCTCTAACCCCTCCCACTACGGTGAGGGAGATTCGTTCTTTTCTTGGTCATGCAGGTTTTTTATCGTAGGTTCATCAAGGATTTTTCCAAGATAGCATCACCACTTTGTACCCTATTGCAAAAAGATGTGGTTTTTAACTTTGATGAGAAGTGTGTGGCGGCATTCAATCGTTTGAAAGAACTTTTGATTTCAGCCCCTATCATTAAACCACCGGATTGGAGTAAGCCGTTTGAACTCATGTGTGATGCTAGTGACTATGCGGTTGGTGCGGTGCTTGGGCAGCGTGTGGGGAAGCTTCCTCATGCCATTTATTATGCTTCTAGAACGTTAAATGAGGCTCAACAAAACTACACAACCACTGAAAAGGAGTTATTAGCCATTGTTTTTGCTTTAGAAAAGTTTCGCTCTTATCTAATTGGTACAAAAGTTGTTGTTTTTTCCGATCATGCAAAGCACTTAGATACTTGCTTACAAAGAAAGAGGCGAAACCGAGGCTCATACGATGGATATTACTCTTGCAAGAGTTTGATATTGAAATCAAAGACAAGAAAGGAATTGAGAACACCGTTATGGATCATTTGAGCCGACTTGCTGTGGACAAGGAGACTATCCCGTTGCGTGAGAGTTTCCCGGACGAGCAACTATTCTCAATCGCCTTTGGAGAACCATGGTACGCTGATATTGTTAATTACTTAGTGTCTAAACAAATCCCAAAGAACTTGTCTCGTGCTGAGAGGGACAAACTTAAGAAGATAGCAAACCAATACATATGGGATGATCCATACTTATGGAAACATTGTAGTGACCAAGTAATACGTAGGTGTGTTCCCGAAATTGAATTTAACTCTATCTTGTTTTTTTGCCACTCATATGCTTGTGGAGGACATTTTGGGAGCAAGAGAACCGCTCTCAAGGTATTAGAATGTGGTTTCTTTTGGCCAACTTTGTTTAAGGATGCACATGCATTTTGTATCACATGTGATAGGTGTCAAAGAACCGGCAATCTAGGTGCTCGAAATCAAATGCCGCAAACTATTATTCAATTTGTGGAAGTCTTTGATGTTTGGGGAATTGATTTTATGGGCCCTTTTGTCAATTCTAATGGGAATTATTATATTTTGCTTGCTGTGGATTATGTCTCGAAATGGGTGGAAGCTAAGGCCGCCCCAACTAATGATTCTAAAGTTGTTTCAGATTTTGTGCAAGCTAATATATTTGCTAGGTTTGGAATTCCAAGGGTTATAATTAGCGATGGAGGCTCACACTTCAAAAACAGGTTCTTGCAAAGCTTGCTAAGGAAGTACAATGTGTCGCATAGGATTGCAACTCCCTACCATCCGCAAACAAATGGACAAGCCGAAGTTTCCAACCGAGAGGTGAAATCAATTCTTGAAAAGACAAGAATCCAACAAGGAAAGATTGGAGCATGCGACTCAACGATGCTTTGTGGGCATATAGAACCGCATATAAAACACCTATTGGGATGTCTCCTTTTAGGCTTGTTTATGGTAAACCTTGTCACTTACCCGTGGAAATTGAGCATAAGGCGTTTTGGGCTATTAAGCAATGCAACATGGAGTTGGATGGTGCTGGAAAGCAAAGGAAGTTACAACTTCAAGAGTTAGAGGAGATTCGCAATGATGCATTTGAAAGCTCACGGATTTACAAGGAAAAGACGAAAGCTTTTCATGATAATATGATTTCTAATAAACAATTTTGCATAGGGCGAAAGTGCTTTTGTTTAATTCTCGTTTGCAATTATTTCCGGTAAATTGAGGTCACGTTGGATCGGACCTTTTATTGTGACTAATGTGTTTTCTCATGGTGCGGTGGAAATTCGTAGTTTAGCTACTGTGTAATGAACTTAAAGTGAATGGGCACCGGTTGAAACCATATTATGAGAACTTCTCTTCGGAAATCGTGAAGGAGTTAACCTTGTGGAAGTACTCCTCTGGAGGAGTCTTAGCAAACAAGGAGTACGTCGGGCCGTCGACTTTAAAACAAGCGCTAAGTGGGAGGCAACCCACCGGTTTTGTATCTTTATCCTTATCTTTTTACTTTTATGCATTTGCTTTTATCTTTATTTTCTTTGTTTTTGCGTATTATTTGCGGAATTTCCCACCTTGGACTTTCTTTGGACGATTCAATTTTACATTGAGGACAATGTAAAGTTTAAGTGTGGGGGAGCATTTATATGTTTTAGTTTGTTTTATGTAAAAAAAAAAAAAAAAAAAAAAAAAAAAAAATAGAAAACAGAAAACAGAAAAATTTGTGCTTTTTGAACTCCGAAATCTAGAAATTTGTGCCTTTAGGATGACACCATTAGTGGATGGAACCATGTTGAATGCAGGAGTTGAGGAACCAATTAACTAAAAGGGACGAATATAGCTCAGAAATCACAAATTAACTTGATAGTTGTTACCATATCTCGGAATATCACCATATCACATTCTATTTTTATTTTTCCATATTTATCTATTGTTCTCTAAGTGCTTTGGTGGGTCACTAAACATCGACGTGTTATTACTGCTAGGATGAAATAGAGTGGTTGAGTTACTAGAAAGAGAAAAAAAAAAATTGACAAAAAAAAAAAAAAGAAAGAAAAATATATGGAAAAAAAAAAAGGACCGATCAATTAGACCAAAACGGAATAAAAAGACACTTGGGAATAGCAGTATGTGTGAAACGTAGTCCCTGTCTCCGTCGCCTAAACAAGCGTGGAATGCAGGATCCAAGGCAACTATCATGTACTTGCTGACAAGAAGCATGCGCTTGGATCCAAAAGATCTAATCATGCCGTCTAAAAAAATTGGATCCAGTTTGATCCAATCATATAAAAAAGAAAAAATTAGTATTGGTTGAATAAAGTCACTTCTGGTTCCCTTGTATATGCCAGTGAGTTGATGTAGAATTCAAACCAAGTAACTCAATCCAATAGGATTAGGTTCATCTTAGCAGTGACCTTCAGACAGATATGGGAAACATCGAACACTTGTGAATATCCGCCAACATCTACATCTATATCCATCTTCTTAATCTTTTCATTGTGATTGTGGTTTGTTAGTTTCCGAGTATTGTGGCTTGTTCAACTATCTAATTAGAGTTTATTTACTAATATTTGAATTGAATTTGCAAGGTACCTCCTCCTGTAGTCATTTTGGATTCGTTCATTGATTTGTCATGAATAGACGGAGTTTGAAATTTAGGTTTTGTAGGTATATCTCTAGTAAACCTTCACGAGACTATAACTCGTCCACTAGGGACACCTAGGGGTTTAAAGGCTTGTTATTTATGCTAAAAGTGACCGTAGCCTCGACGACACGGAGTTGTTGTATTTTATTGTTTTGTTTGATTTGCTCGAGGACTAGCAAAGTCTAAGTGTGGGGGAATCTGATAGGTGTAGAATACACCGTATTTACTATATAGAGTTTATGCTTTCTTTGCTATTTTTCTTGTGAATTATGTACTTTATGTGTGTTTTTGAGTTATTAGGTACTCTGGAGTCGCACGGAGGAAAAGAAGAAGAAAGTATCCAGTTTGAGCAAAAAGGGCGAAATTGTCATCTCACAGGCGAATGATATTTGGAGCTCAGCCAAGGTTAAGGGACGACTCTTTTACAAGGAAGTTACATCAGGTGTCCTTTATCAGAAGTGTGGGTGCTTATAGTCATTTGAGTACCCCTTAGCTACTTTGCTTGAGTGGAGTTAACTAGTTTATCTCCTACACTAAACCTAAAGTTCAGTGTCATTATTCTTCCTTTACTCTAACCACCTGAAATCAAGAGAAGAAGAGGCAGGGATGGTTGTTGAGATCAATCTTCTTTGTAATCAATTGATGAATTTCAGAGACTAGTGGAGATGTTTGTTTAGGTCGCAATGGCCGTGAAGATCAAGTGATTTGCTGGTGATGAAATGGGTCTGAGAATCTGAGTTTGAAGAAATCAGATCGAGAAGAGAATGGATCTACTGGTGTGGCTGTTGAATGCGAGAGGAAGAAATCTGAGATGGGTCTGGTTCAGATCGATGGATGATTGAGTCATGAAGACTCGATGAATGGGTTTTCAAGTTAAGATTTGTGAGGATTCTCAAGGGTTCAAATCGATGGAGGCTGCAATGATGGGTATGACTTAGTTAAAGTCATGAATAAATGCAGGGGAAGTTGATGGTGGTTAGTGATTCAGGTGATCTGAGCTGCTACAAATGGGTTCCTCAGGTGGTGAGATTGAAAGAATGTGGTAGTTCAGGGAGGAATGGTCCATAGTGTTGGTGGTTTTGATCTGTGGGTTAGGCCTGATGAGATTGCAGTGTCATGGCAGTGGCTGGTGTTGGTGGTGATCTTGAAGAAGAAGGAAGTTGGCTGCTGTGTTATGAGTTTGTCTCAGGTGAGCTACTGAAATGGTGCAACTGGCGCTGTTGACATGGTGATGAAGCTCGGTGGTGACTTTCAAAATTGGTTGATGTGGGTTGCCGTTGGCTTGAGATGTTGGTGGTGCCGGTGCTTAAAAGCCCGAGTTCTGTGGTTGTTTGTGGCGGGAAATGGGGTTTGTTTGTTGATCAAGAATTAGCCAGGGTTAGGTTCTTGGATGTGTTGGTTGCCATGGATGCTACTTTGTTGGAGATTGAGAAGTGCCACTGGTGGTTATTCTTTCATTGGTTTGCAGTGTTGGCTGCGGCATTTGTGGTGCTGTTGTTATGGTTCAAGGGCAGGTGAAGCTGCAGTAAGGCACTAGTTGAATCAAGAAACCAGAAAAAAAAGAACTATGTTGCTTTGTGTAGTTGAGTAATGGTCCTGGTGGAGTGTGCATCTTGTGCTTGGCATGAGCTGAAATGAGGCAAGGAGATGACATTGCTGCAATGGGATTGATGCACTTTAGGAATGGCTTGACCGAGCAAAGATGTGTTGAAGTGACTATGGCTTGTGTATGGAGCATTTGGTGCTCAGTGTCTGTGTGTCTTGGTGACAAGATTCCGGTGATGTTGATATGAATACTTGGGAAGAGCGATTCTGCAGGTGGACCGAGGTCGTGAGAAGTGTGAAAGTGAGGCTTACGGTGCTTGAACTAGTTATGGTGGAACCGAGAGTAGTGAAGTAGCAACTGAGCCTGGTGGTGATGGCAGAACAAAGGATCTGGGGCTTTGTGTGGAAATGACATTGCAAATGGCAGATATGCCGTAAAATGGAGAAGGGTTTAAGCTGAATTGCAGGTGTGGTTCTGCTGAGAGGCAATGGTAGTGGCAGGCTGAACTGAGGAGAATGGAAGTTGATGCTGAGTTTGCAGGTCTTAAGATGTATGAACTGTGAAGGTATTGCAGCTGGCTAAGCAAGAGTGAAAAGTCAGAGGATGGTGGTCCCGCTAAGGGCTCCGAAATGGAATTGAAGTGCAGCCATCTTGGCTGGAAGAAGCTTTGATGCACAATCATGATAGTGCTAAACAAGCATCTGGCCTGTGCAATGGCCTAGCCTGGCCAAGGCATTACTCAGACCACTCAGCCAAGACTAGTCAGCCCACTAACTCACCTGACTCGGTCCGACCCGCTGACCCGATCCAACCCGGTTTGACCTGACCGATCCGACCCGTTGACCGGTGACCGGGCGGACTTTGCCGGTCACCGGAGCCGATTTCCGGGCATTTTTCCGGCCGATTTCCGGCCATAATACCAGATTTCCGGCGACGATTTTTGGACAAATTTTCTACATGGGTTTCTCTCTCCCGTGGGCTTGGTGGATTTGCATCTAATGGACTTTGAAGACAAAACCTAGTTTTGGAAGGAGAAAAAGGCTATAAAAAGAGGAATTCTACAACTTTTGGAAATCATCTTATCTCATATCTTCTTGGAACTTTGGAGAGCCGGTTTTGGTTACACAACTAGGGTTTGCTTTTGTTCATCTTCTTCTTTATTCCATTGATATTTTTGTGATGAACTCCATAGCTATGAGTAGCTAAATTCTTTATTATTGGTTAAGGATGTAGTCCGATTTCTAAAACTTGTGTTTGCTTTATGTATTAGTTTTCTCTCTTGTTTATCGTTCAATTCTCTGCGGTTTCTATGATCACATGATTGAAGTATTGTGATAGGATTATGGTGTTTGATTAGTTAAGTGGCCAATTAATTGAACTTGCATCTTAGTCCATAGCTATTTTAGGGTTTTTCATCAAGCGATAACCTTGAATACAAGTAGCATGATATGTTTACGGTTTGTAATGAATTGCTGACTGAATTGGTTCTAAGATCTACCCTTTTTGAAATTGATGAAATTGAATCGGATTTCAAAGAAATTGATTTTACGACCGAGAGATTAATGTCCCACCGTGATCGCCAATTGTTGATGGGTGAAAATTACTCCTGCCGAATTTGGTAATTTGGGGTGTGATGAGGAATGAATTTAAACCTACAACAAATGCAATCTTGGTGAGTGCTTGTAGATTCGAGAGATCAATCTGCAAGTCCTACCTAAACCAAGAAATGGCCGTTCCGGACTTGTTTCGGTCACAAAGTGAAGGAGATGGGGTTGATCTTAGGGAGGGAAGCGAAGAAGGTGTTGAGATTGTGAAGGTGTTGGCTTGCTTATGACTTGTGACAGAAAAAGTGAGCGGGCTTACGGTTAATGTAAGGAGGCTCGGATGTCGATTTTCTGTCTTGTTTTCCTTGTTGTTGTTGAAAATAGGGCGGAGAACCTATTTATACAAGTCATTGAGCCTCATTCACGTTTCTCGTGGGAAGTGGAGGTAGTGGAATGATGGAGTAGTGGAGTTATGTGTCGGTAACACACGACCAGTCTTGCCCACTTTTCCAGTTCATCTCTAACCGTCCATGACCTCCCGACACGTTCTTGTGATGGCGCGTTGCACGCCGCACGCCGTAAACCGCCGACCAATACCCCAGTAAGTATCCCCAGTTTGTGACATGATTGATGTCCGGAATGTGGATCGTGGGTCCACGAAAGATAAAGCAGTAATCTTGAATTGAATAACTGCGTTATTCGTAAAAGTCGATACTTGTGCGGTATCGTGTGTATTTTATGCGTAGTGCGCATTACGGTGTGGTAAAGTGATGTGTAATGACTGCTCACTAACCAAATAACTCCTGACCGGGGTTGTATAACCAAGTCTGGTGAGGTCGGACGGATGAGATGATGTTTGAGACACTCATCTCATGACCGTTGATGAAATTAGGGTTTTTAAAGAGGTGCGCAAGCATCACTCTTCGACTTTGGTCGAAACCAAGCATGGGAAGGATTTTGGAGAAGACCGACCATACATGCGTGTTGACGGCATGATGGTGTAGGCGCCGTATTCCGTTCCCTCATGAAAGCGCGATCCGGGCCACTCAATTTGACCTGAGTAAAGAGGAGTGGTCGAGATCGGTTTGTTGGCAGAAATCCCTTGCCGCAAAGGAGTTGGAAACCTAGCGTGATTTCCCTAGTTTGGGCACGCGTTTGAAGCGACCAACATTGGTTGGTTTTGGTCGATCACACTACCGTGTAGGTGGTAGGTTGGTGTTCACACCTATACCGATTATCCCATGAAAACGTGATCTAAGCCATTCAAATCATCCGGTGAAGTTGAGCGGTCGAGATCGGTTTAGGATTTGGGAGGTGTAACCGCACGAGTTTGAGCGTGCGTTTTGGGTTGGCCGGAATGATGAGCCTTGGCCGACCGCGTGAGGAGGTAGATGGGCCCACGGTGGTCATGCTGGTGTGACCGACCCTTGCTCAATCTAATCTGTGACCCTCCATTTGTGCTTAGGAGAAGATGGACGCGCGTGATGGCTTGAACCCTAATTTTGGCTTTCAAAGCCGCGCGACCATGCTCTTTTGGGCGGATGGTTTTGTTGCAACCAACCACGGTTGGCTTTGACCGATTGGTCAAGCGTGTAGGCGGTCACATGGTGATTGTGTCGACATGCTCCGGCCTTTGAGTCTACATCTACACCCTCCATCTATGCCTGCGAAGACGGACGGTTGAGACCGTTTTGCGACATATGTAATATGCCGCAAACCCTAATTTAGGGTTTTCCGCCCATAATGCTTGGTATGGACGGTTTCTTGGCAAGCAAAGGCCAATGGTCGACCATGCGGGTCGGCCGTGTGTATTCCATACCGCTGGGGGTGATGGAATTGATGGGGTCGTCCAATCATGCTTGTGGAGTGGGACGACTGCGATTAGATCATATCCGGCAAGCTAAGGCCGTGTGTATTCCATACCTGCTTGGGGGTGATGGAATTGATCTGTGGTCATCCAATCATGCTTGCGGAGTTGGATGACTGTGATCAGATCATATCTGGCAGGCTAAGGCCGTGTGTATTCCATACCTGCTTGGGGTGATGGAATTGATCCGTGGTCATCCAATCATGCTTGCGGAGTTGGATGATCTGCGATCGAATCATATCAGGAGACCGATACTGATCAAGTCCGGATGCTCAATCGGGCTAGTATAACACACCGAGAGGGGCTCAATCGGGCTAGTATAACACACCGAGAGGGCTCGGGCTAGTATAACACACCGAGAATCGGCTGTACGGGTATTTCGTACATGGATTCATTATAGTGCTTGGAGGTTCGTGTTACTCAGTAAGAGTAACACTCGGTCGTCATGCCACACCGATAATGGGTACAGAAATACAAGGCCGATATGAAATTCGCAGAAGGGATTGTTGCTACATGCTCCAACCTGGAGGAATTTCATGTATTCACGAATGGGATTGTTGCTACATGCTCCATTCTTGGTGAATTAAGTGAGGAGTATCCGTCACTTATAAACGGCTTTATCTTTTACAAGATGTCAGCGCATGATTTTCCGGTTTTACAAATTTAACCTTAAACGAAAATCCACCATCAACAGAAATATATTAAGAAAGGGAGAAAATACTTCTTTTTTTTATAAAGAAGAAATATATTGAGAGAGGGAGAAAAAAACTATCTTTTCTTATTGGATAATAAAGAAGAAATATATTAAGAGAGGGAGAAAATACTTTTCTTTTTATTTTTGATAAAGAAGAAATATATTAAGAGAGAGAGAAAATATATATATATTTTTTTTGATAAAGAAGAAATATATTAAGAGAGTGAGAAAATACTTTCTTTTTTTTTTATAAAGAAGAAATATATTAAGAGAGGGAGAAAATACTTTTTTTTGATAAAGAAGAAATATATCAAGAGAGGGAGAAAATACTTTTTTTTTTTTTTTTGATAAAGAAGAAATATATTAAGAGAGGGAGAAAATAATTTTTTTTTATAAAGAAGAAATATATTAAGAGAGAGAAAAATACTTCTTTTTTTTTATAAAGAAGAAGTACATTAAGAGAGGGAGAAAATAATTTTTTTTTTCTGATAAAGAGGAATATTAAGAGAGGGAGAAATTACTTTCGATAAAGAAGAAATATATTAAAAAAATATTTTCTCCCTCTCTTAATATGGAGAAATTTACATTGTACTTGAGCTTGGAAATAATAAAACTGGATAGAGAATGAGCCGGATATCTATGTTCTTTCTAATTCATGCCCAACATTGGTGTCGACTCTACTCATTTTTTAAGCTTGAACTAGGTAGTGCCTCTTCATAAACAAAATTCCCCTGGTAAAAAAATGTGTTAGTTATTCAAACACTTTGAGAACCGAGAAAAACAAGTGTTAAAAAGAAAGAAGTTCTTCCGTGTCATTTGCCTATCTTTTACGTCAAGTAATTTTTCCTACATCATCCCTATAGGTTGTAGAGTATAATAAACCAGGCCCCTATCTTGCCTTCTTGATGGTGACAGGTGGAACTTTGGACTGTTTTATAATCAAAATTTGATAAAGCACGAGTAGGCATGTAGGATATTAGAAATTCGTGGGACCGCCGATGTTAGTGGCGTCACTTGTTTTTTGCTATGAATTTGGCGGCCAATATAAGTGTTTTGGAATTTGATAGATGCAGGGGAGTTGTAAAATTCTTGACGATAAAACTATAATACCCTACCAGTAAATTGCAAGTTATCACTGGATGACCAGAGGGAGGTTGGTGGTATCACTTGTGATTTGGTGGACAAAATCGTCGCCACGGTTTTTCGTAAACTTACCATTGAAAAGAATTCTAAAACACCTACGTAACGAATATAAACATGACTATCAAATTACACATATTTCTTATATTAACAATAATCAATTCAAAGGGTAGTTTTAGAAATATCCCCTTGATTAGTGAGATAGCTCATTTATTTGTGGGACAAAATTTAAAACCAATTAGCTCATTTAATTTGGGACAAAGAGAGTACTTGTCATTGTATTTTTCGGTCAGTGGCCGTAAATTCTAACTGTGTGACAAAAACAAAAGAAACAAAGGTGGGACTGAAAAAAATGGTAAGAAAGGTGATATGGCGCACTCGTTAAGGAGTGTGCACAAATTCGAACTCGTTTATAACCCTAAGTTTGTCTACATGGGCTAAATTTTGCCTCGTGACTTAAAGCTAAAGTACACATTGTTACCAAAATATGTAACATGTTGAACATCTATATCACAAATTAATCCTAAGATGGGTGTCCAGAAAGTGACGAAGTTATCTGAAATGACGGAGTATTGGATTGTGATCAGGGATGGAGGTAGGGGTGGGTTACCTGGGTTTTTACTCATGTTTCTTAGTTCAGGTACTCTAACGTATTTATTTTTATCACAATTGAGATAATGAAATGGAGTGTTCATTAAAAAAATAAATTAACCACCCCTGATTTAAAGGTTGGACTGATATGTGCATACCGAAGAGCTAAGGTAAGCTGGAGACTGTTGAATGAGCCAAAAGTTTTATGTTCTAAAGTGTTTAAGCACAAGTACTTTATCTCCACCAAAGTTATAAGTGCCATGATTCTGCTTTATGGGTTTGGAAAAACATTTTCAAAGAGTCACACCTTATAAGAGATAACATAGTTTGGAAAACGGGAAATACGAACAACATAAGAATCTGGGAGGATGCCTGGTGTCCTCAAGGCATTACTTTATCCTCAAAATTGGAACACCAACTAAGTGAGTTAATGGAAGATAATCAACATTCGAAAATCTGAAGTGAAAGGAAGTTGCAGCTATACTTCGAGGAACAAAGCATTTCAAATATCAAAGCAATAGAAATAAGGGGCGTATAAGAGGATCAGATGGTATGGAAGTTGGAACCCAAAGGAAAATTCACCACCAACTCTCTCTACAGTCAGCTAATAAGAAGGGATAACACGACCAATCATCAGACAAATAAAATGTGGCAGAACATCTGGAGTATGAAAGTGGCACCAAGGATCAAAACTTTCATCAAGTGTGTGCGATCTATTCTCTCTTTGAATGAGAGAATCAGACAAAAATTCAAACAGTAAACAAAATTTCCCCAACTGTGGGAAGAAGGAAAAAACTCTTACTCATCTCTTTATGCATTGTGAATTAGCTATCTCTGTTTATAATTGTCTTCATATAGATACTACTCTCATGCATTCTGATAATTTAGATTTTCACATGTGGTTCTCAACCTGGAATAACAGTAACAACCGTGAGTATGATAGATATGATGATTGGCCTGAGATTCTTACTACTGTCTTATGGGGAATTTGGAAAGCCAGATGCGATTGGGTTTTTCAAAAGAAAAAGTTACATACAAGTAGAACTGTTGATTTGATTATAACCATAATTAACAACAATAAGAATACTTAGTATAACTCTGACAATACTCATGATATTGTCATTAGCTCCTCTAGGATCTCAAATAAGCCAAATATGTTCACCACAAGAATAAATGTTGCTATGATTAACTCTAGAAACACCAATTTTGCTGCTGTAGCTTTAATCAACTTTGGTGATACATGGGCTTTTCTTTGTGGAGGGACCTTCTCAGCAACAACAATAGAGGGAGAAAATATCGAGGAGAAAGCGGCTTATACTACTATCCAATGTCTTCTTCAGCTGAATTATCCTAATGTGCAGATCAAAAATGACAATGGAAAAGTTTTGGAAGCAATTCCGCGCCAGATATCTTGCTACAGAAGAGATAGAATTAAACTGCATGGAGGAAACTCGAAAAACCTGATTTTATGTATCAATAGTATCTGTATCATGAGTTTAATTCCGAATCAGGAAACTCTTTAGATTGCATGCTCACGGCAAAATGTCTTCATCTTTCTTGTTACTCTATCTATGGGACTGCCAGGCCCTGAACTCCTTTTTGCCAACTTATCAAACAAGGGCAAGAGATAACATTTTGGTCATGTAACTCAAAGATGATCCCTGTTTCATCTATTAAAAACAAAAACAAAACCTAGTAGAATTGTATATATTACTTTTTACTTTAAGCCAATACACTACTACAATTAACCAAAACGACATTAATGATTTTCCTGCTATTACAATTATTTTTATTACATAAAACCATTACAATAAAAACACGAAAATACGCTACTAAAAATTTACATCAAAAACAAAGACAATTATTACTGATATCTTTCCAGATTACAATTTTATGGCAATTACAAGGAAATTTAAACGGTTTTTTTTTTTTTTTTGAAGCATATATATTTTATTAAAGTAGTTAAATTACAACTTGTCGTGGGTATGTGGTACCCACAGAGTCTTGGAATAAAATGTGACTTATAAAGGATGGGATTGCCTGGTCCCATATTTTGGTTGAATAATTTCCTGCTTGGCTTCCATCCGCCGCATGGTTTGCCAATCCGTCCGCCGCTTGATTTCCTTCCCTGTAGTTGTGTTGTATAGCGACCTGTGGGATTTTCCTTAGTCTCCTTTTTATTTCTTCAATCATTTCTGCTATGTACCAAGGTGGCGAGGCGGTTGATGTGATGAAGCGCAGTAGGTTCTCCGAGTCCGTTTCAAAAAGGATTCTAGGCCATTGTCTCTGTGATGCAGTTCTTGAAGCCAATAGTAAGGCCCAGGTTTCTGCAGTTAGTGCTGTCGTAATTCCTAGAGGTTGAGCCATAGCTATTAAAATTCGTGCATCCGAGTCCCTACAGACGAATTCGGCTCCTGCAAATCCCGGGTGGCCTTTAGCTGCTCCATCCGTGTTAATCTTAATCCAGTTGTTATTAGGAGTGGACCAACCTACCGCTGTTGTTGTTATTCTTTTAAACGGTTTATTCAAGTACCATAAACTAATTTAAAAGTTGGAAAAAACTTGCAAAAATAAATAAATAATTTAGAAGTTGGAAAAAAATTCTTTATTCGAGGGCCCAACAAGATTAAAAAAGAAGTTTTTTGGTTAAATAGGCCCTAGATTTGAATTCCTGGGTCATATAGACAAGCAAACTATGCCAACCTTTCAAATAGGCATATATTCAAATTTATGGTTCATATAGCCATCGTGTCCATTCTGCCCAAGTTTGAAACAAATATCTAGTGGCTAAGTTACTAATATGACCCTGAAGAGAAACTGTATTTATGCCGAAATATTTTTGAAAGCTCGTTAAAAACGCATCTTGTTTCTTCGGTCACAGGGGAGAATAAGAACACGAGCTCCAATCCATTGAAGACATTTTTAAAGATTTTAGATCATCGTCGTTGTAGTTAGGGATCGAATTAAAACACGAGCTCCTCACATACACTAAAGTAAGTTTGATTTCTAGGTTTTATATTTTGATTTTGATTAAACTAGGATATGCTGTTTGATTTTAATTTTGATTCTAAGTTTGATCTACTCGTTGATTAGTTTTGATTTCTAGTGTATGATCTTATTCATCTCATCATGATGTTTGAATTTTGTTTCTAATACCAAATTATGATTTGGCGTCGTTTTTATTCGTAGTTTTATGAATCTAGGTTTTCTGAATCTAAACATATCCTAGTTTGTATACCAAATTAAGTTGGTTTCAATTGTTAACTATATATGCAGTGACAATCTTATTCTCAATTTTTCAATTTTTGTATGTTGTTGCTCTTCAATTTTCTTACGGTTGTTATTGAATTATGTTGATTTCATATGGATTTCGAAATCACTTGTATAGTAATCCACTCTACTGATTCACATGCTTGCAAGCTTAATAAGGATTCAACTGTTGAATGCTTGAAATCTAATGTTTGTTCTAGATGGAAGCATTTATCACCAGGTTCAATTGAGTTTATATGTGATGGAGGTGATGGAAAGAGTATGGTAGTTGATACAAATAAGAAGCTTCAGTCGATGGTTTCATTGTGTTTTGTGCAGCAACATAATTGTTTGATTCTCAATCTTCAAGTTGTTAAAGAAACACCGATGATGCATTTGCTTTTATCGGAAGATCCACTAGAGTTAATGGTTCCCAATAACGCTCTGGCCTCTTGTGACACTGCAATATCTACTAAAGGCTTACCTTATGTACCTGCTAATGCTTGTCGTATGCTGTCTGTTGTTAAAGAAACACCAGTGATGCATTTGCTTTTATCGGAAGATCCACTAGAATTAACGGTTTCCAGTAATGCTCTGGCCTCTTGTGCCACAACAGTATCTACTAAAAGCTTTCCTGATGTACCTGCTAATGCTTGTGGTATGAGACCTGCTGTACCTGCTAATACTTGTGGTATGAGACCTGTTGTACCTGCTAAAGTGTCATCTCTCGTGGCGCACCCTGTTTGAAAGAGCTATTAGTCGTGGTTCTTCATCTGATAACCGTGCCTACAATGGATTGGTAGAGTCTAAGAAAGCTAGCAAGTCAGATGAGTGGAAATTTGCTATAACTGGGGTTGGCCAAGAGTTCAGGGGTGGACGTGATGAAGCTCGCCTTGTAGTAGAAAAGTATAATCACGTTTTTGGTCGAAAGATTCACGTTGTGAAAAGTAGTGAGACGAGATATACGGTGGAGTGTCTTTATAAAGCAGGATGGTTGCGACTGGAGATTTCACGCGTCGTCAAAGACTTCAGGTGAGAAGAATAATTTTGTACTTCGAATATACAATGGAGAGCATACTTGTTGTCTGGGTTATAGGGATGAAACTAAAGATGCTCTGTTACACGTGCCCTTGTCAAGAATTTGATATTTGAACAAATAAGAAAGAATCCCAACAAGAAACCTCGCGATATCATCGCTGATCTCAAGGGTGATTATAACTTAAATGTGAGTTATGATCAAGCTCATGCTGGTAAGGAAGAATGTTTAAGAGAAATGTATGGGAAGGAGGCTGATTCTTATAATGAGTTGCGGTGGTTTCCGTGATGCCGTGAAAGAAACTAACCCCGTAGCGTAGCTGATTTGGTTTTGGATGATGCAACAAACCAATTTAAGAGTTTATTCCTAGCCTTTGAAGCTTGCATATTCGGCTTCGAGTATTTTCGACCGGTGATCTTTTTGGATGCAACTTTCTTAACCTAAGCAAGTTCAAGGGATGCCTTATGTCACTACGGGAAAAATGCTAATCAAGGTTTGTTTTAAGCTTTATTGATATCATAATTCATATCATCTGTTTTTATATCCTTGTGCCTGGACATGTGTTTGTATCTTTGTTTTTATATCCTTGTCGGTTTTTCACCGGATGCACTCGGGTGCAACTTGTGTTTATATATTTGTGTTAGTTTTTTTTACAAGATGCACTCAGTTGCAACCTGTACATTTTTCCATTAAATCATGGCTGTGTGTGTATGTGTGTGCTTTTTAGGAATTTATCCTTTGGCTTATGCTATCGTCTCCAAGGAAACTGTTGATAATTGGCTTTGGTTCTTGGAAAAGTTAAAGTATATATTGAAGACTTCTCGCCCGTTAACATTCATCTCGGATCGCCATGATGGCCTTGTTTATGGTATTCCCAAAGTCTTCCCTCAGTGCCACCATGGTTTTTGTTTTTAACACTTGAGGAACAACGTTCGTATACAGATTAGGAAGAAGAAGGAGGATTATCATCTTTGCAATGGAATGTTTCACTCGGTGTTTCTATTCATCAACCATTCAAGGGTTTGATGAAAATATGGCTAAGTTGAAGGAGGCGGGTTGCGATGCTCTTCATGAATTCTTGAGTGATCTCCCTGCAGAATTCTGGTCCAACAAGACATTGTAAAGGCTTTGTAGATTTGGAGATATGTGTTCAAATATTGCTTTGAATCGTTCAACAATTGGGTCACTGATGCGAGGAGTTTTCCTGTTGCTGCTTTAGTAAATGAGATTCGTATCAAGATCATGGACCAGATGAATAAGAGACGACCGAAAGGTGCGACATATTCAGGGTTTGTCTGTCCAAAAGATTGAAAAAGAATTGAAAAGTCTATTCATGAAGGTGGCAATTTGACAATTACCAAGTCCGGCGACCTTATTTTTGAAGTACAAGGTAAACATTCATTTGTCGTTGATCTGAATAAGTGGTACTACAGATTGTAACAAGTGGTTTACCGATCAGTTTCCCTGTGATCATGCCATTCAATGTATGATTTCATCTAAACTCTCTGTCTATGAGTTTCTGAATCCGTTTTTCAGCATAAGTTTCTTTAGGGCTTCGTATTCGCAGTCTATCAACCCCCTTCCAAGTCATACAAGGGTTGCTGCAGGAGATATGGTTATTCCACCTGATGTAACTGACAAGAAACGGGGTAGGCGGCGGAAGAAAATGATTCCCAACACTGGTTCTATCTTCACGAGAGCTATTCGGTGCGGGAACTGCCATACTAAGGCCAGACACAATAGAACCACATGTCCTCATCCTCCTGCCAAGAAGCCTCGCCTTCTCACTGCTGCTTGAGAGCAATATCCTACTTTCTTATCTCTTACTTTCTATATTTTCATTAAGGAACCTGTCTTACTTTCTTATCAATTCAGACACAATGATATTCCATTTGTTCTTTAATTCATGCACATTGATATTCCATTGTTCTTTATAATCATTGATATGAATTCTAATGTAGTTTTTTTTATGATTGTGAGAAGCTTCTTCAGTCATTATATGTGTTTTGTAAGTTATTTTTGTACTTTGCAGGAAGTTGGCTATCTGTCAGGATTTTTTGGTTTTTGCTGAGTTGCACCTGGGTGCATAATGCACAGTCTGACATGAAATACTTTTCTGTTAAGATTTTTTGGTTTTTGCTGAGTTGCACCTGGGTGCATATTGAGCAAAACCTGACAAGATTCACAATTTACAAACCTGACAAGATTCATCATTTACAAACCTGACAATATTCACAATATTAAAGTGCTAATTATCTGCCAAAAAAATCCAAAATTTTACTTGACATAAGAATCTATTAATAAGCATATTTCTTCACCAGATTCATAAGAAACAATTAATCATAGTTTAAGTCTTACAGGAACTCAAATAAACAAATGTCTAACAAGATATAAAGAACACTTCTGAACCTAACTAAACAACATTTCTAATCTTCTTTCTTCCAAAGAACTTCCTTCATCTTGGATAATTTCATACACAATTTGTACCCTTCTGTCCCCACCTTCTCCATTACGCTTTCCTGGCTTGGAAATTCAAACCCACTTTTAATCACCCAATCCATGAAATAAAGGACATACACTCCTAATCATCACTACTGCAATACCATCAACTCTTGAGTTAAAGAAAATTTCGTTGATACTATAGATGGATAGGTAAATTAATGAAAAACAAATAAGAACTACGTACCTTTCTTCTTGTTGTGGACATCCATTTGGGTGCAGCTCCACCTTGACCTTGTTCACATCCACTTCCATTGGAGTATAAAATTTGGAAAGCACCTTGTTTACTCTTCTTGCCATAATCTCAAATCTTGAAGACATATGCTTCCTGTATACTCGACAAGTGAATTGTATTGCCGCCAAGTAGGATCTTGGAAGTCAAAGTGAAGAAGTGTGAAGTGTTCTTTATATTCAGGCTTTTCTGGAATTGAACAATGATGGTTCATTGGAATCAATAAGTGATCCACTTTCTTGATATCCAAATTCTTAAGTACATCATCTATCGTCTTACTTGTCTCCAATGATTCATCATCTATGGTTACATTGAACTGAAGACACAAGATCAGTAGTCAGTGAAATCAACGATAAAGTTTCAACTAACCTGTACACAACATGCACCCAGGTGCATTTAAGTTTAAAAAAATGTATCCATTTATGCACCCAGGTGCATCTTAGTTTATGTAAATATGAAAACCAAATTTGCACCTGGGTGCATCAGAGCTAATTTAAGTTCCATTGGGCAAACAATTGCTAACAGTTTTCACATACTACAACTAAGCACTGTCAACTAAGGTTATAACAATATGGAAAACAATTCGGGGTATTTGTACAAAATTAAGGATACAGAAATAAATTTACCCATGCAAGTGTGCTGAGAAAAACGGTCGGGAGACTTCTATCTGAATCGCTGGTTCTTTCAAACTTCTGCCTCCACTTATGCATCTTGAACTCGATGATTTCATTTGCCAAAGACTGGTTGAACAACATATGTTGTATGTATTCTCCCGTAATGAAAATTCTGTAAGTACCTTCCAAGCACTTCCACACGTAGTCGCTTCACCATCATTTTGCCATTCAAATCGTTAGTCCTAGTTTAAACTTAACAAAAATATATGCGTAAAACCATATAAAATAAAAACATGTTATCAAAAGGATTCGCATACCATAACTTTGCGGACTTGTAGTACTCTTTGATCAGCTTTACTTCATTCTGTTTCGTCGCTTGAGTTGAGTAATCATGCCACAATATGTTTCTCTTCGTCAACCTCTTCATCTTTTCTTCAGTCTTCTGCTTTTTCAGTTCACCTGTAACAAAACCTTCAAAATTTTTCTTCTTCCTTGTAACATAAGTGTGCTTCACATTTCTCACAATGGAATCCATCTCTTTCACTGTAGCTAAAGGTACTGCATTTATAGGTTCCTCGACTACGGTGTACTTCGCTACAAGATCCACTTGGATATTTCCGACTACTGGTAGGCCCGTGAAGATGTTAAATTACGGCCTACGGTAATACCGCAAGTGCACGGTGTCGTGATGTAGCACTGGGCACGTACGGGTCGAACCACAGAGACTTGTGGTGCCCTTATGTGATCTATGGCTTTCTCAACTGAGTTTCAAGTAAGTAACAAGGTGACAAATATTTTTTGTTGCCGTACTGGCTGATTTTTAGTTGTGATCCTAAACTAAGGTACAAAACAGAGATATAATGGGTGCTTAGGTTATCAATTCCACCACTGAATTCTTATTGTGTGCTCAACTGAGTTGAGGCTTTCTTATCCTTGACTGATAAGGGCAGGGTGTCAAACCCACCACCTATCTAAGGGGTTTCTCCAAGTTATGCTTCTAATAACAGCTAAAGTGCTAAACCAGAGCACTAGTTGTCTAATTAAGTACAACTAGTCAATGGAGTTAGCTTTTGTGCCTAAGGTATGAGCTGTGGCAATCTCACAACAGATGTAACCTAACTACAATGGATGCAAGACATCCATTGTGAGAGAAAAAAGTGGAAGCCTTAATTGAAGACATAATTATAATTTTAAACATTTAAGAAAGTTCAGCGAGAGCATAAACACACAATATGGCAACAGAGGTTTCATCTCAAACCCTAACTCTTGAAATTAAAACATAATGAAGCAACAAAGAACAAAATAAACCCTAATTGACTGCACTGGCTAATCTAGGCGTGACTAATTTCTCAGTTTCCTCTTCTATTTATACAAGCAACTCCTCCAAATACCCAAACCCTAAATTCGATTAAAAATAGAAAATAAATGACAATTAAGGCAAACCCATACTCTGAATTCGATGTTCCCTTCTTCTGCGGCTCTCGAAACGCCATGCATGGTTGTTGGCTAACCTAACCCTAGTTCTTATCTTCTCTAAGTTAGCTTCTAGGGTTGCAGAAGCTAAGAGAGAGAAAATAAGAGCTAGAGAGGTGGGTGGTGCGTTCTTTGTTGTGATGATGATGGTGACGAAGAGATAAAGGAGTGATGATGGAGTTCTGCACAGGGGGTGGGTGAAGACGGTGGAGGTGAGGGTTTTGCAGAGAGTCGTGGGAGAGGAAAGAGAAGGTGGAAGTGAAATGAGTTAGGTCGAGTGGGGGTATAGGGGTATGGGTGTTTCGTTGTGAGGCACGAACAGCGAGGGATGATGAGAACGCTGCACCGAGCGTTGGATGAAGCTGATGGAGATCTGACGGCCGAGAATGGTAAGCGGTATTGGAGTGATTCGATGTTGAGCGGAAGCAAGAAACTTTGATGCGCATGAGGGAGCGACAGTAGGATGCGGCAAGATGAGATCTCGACGGCTTGAAGTGTACGGGCTCGGATCCGTGTTGCGGTTCGGGTATAGCTCAAGCCCATGTCTTGTGGATGAGTTGCTACTTGTTGGGTTGCAAGCATTGCGCGCGGAGCTTTGGCTTTACTCCATAGATGCTCGACTCCACTTCTTCGCTCTTTGGGTTCCTCGGTTTCTCCGAGCTTTATTTATTACCTAAAAACACAAAATTAATTAATACAAATATTTATTCTTGAAAACAAAGAAAATACGAGAATGCGGGATAATATCCGATTCTTGAGCACAAAAAGATGAGTAAAATGCCAATAAAAAGGTGTATAAATATGCACTATTTGGCACTCATCAAATACCCCCAAACCTGAATTTTACTTGTCCTCAAGTGAAACAAATTTAAGAAATCCTAACTATACCCCCTCGTGGTCTCTCGAATGCATTTAGCGTATGCACTAAGCCTTTAAACCCCTAGGTGTCCCTAGTGGACGAGTTGTAGTCTCGTGAGGGTTTACCGAGAGGTGTACCCACAAAACCTTCTCCAACTTCGAGTGTAAAAGAGTCTCAAGCCTCCAAGAAGCTATGAGGACATAGAGTTTCGCATGCTAGTAACGAAGTTAGAACTAACGAAGAACGCATTCTCATCCTTAAGAGTTGAGCGAGAAGTAACCATACCATATGAAAGAATTCGGATTCGATTGTGATCATAAGCCTCGACTTCGCCTCACCATTAGGGTTTTATGATAATTGCACTCAAAAAGATCGCTTTTTAGTCTCTCATGTGTGCGGCGGGGAATAAAGAGAGAAATCCTGCACACGTTGTAGGTAAGAAGGATAACCTTCCGAAATAAAATCTGGAGACTCCACAGAGGTGTGGACAAAAAGAATCTTTTTCTAATGATCTCTAAGAAAGGAAATCAACCATTAGTAAGGGGTGTGAGTACTCACTTACCTTCTCACCCGATCGGCAATTAGTATCACTCTCTCGTAAGAAACCATAGAAACGTCTTCAATCTTCGGTCTTCGGTCTTCAGTCTTCAACTATTGATGACGAACTTCTGAACTTCACAAAAACTTGATAATATTTTGTTTTTTTTTTTTTTTTTTTTTTTTTTTTTTTTTGTGGTAACTAGACACGAGAAAATAAACTACAATAAAACGATAAACTAAATTTTTCACAAACTTCATTAATTCTCATCATATTTTCTTTTCTTTGTTGCACATAAACCTTGGACTATATCAATTTTTCTTTCAATATTCGATTCTGCTCAGGTTCTTGTGATGATGTGTTTCTATGGGTCTTGCTTGATTGAGAGAGAGAATGATGCTAACTACAAATCGGTATTTAGAAGGAGTTTTCATCTTTAGACGTCACCCTCATGATTGACAAAAACTAGCACTCAAGAGATCAAAAGTAGTCTTGAAAATGGTGCGAAGTTGGGTAGCTCACCATTCCTACCGGAATTTACGTAAGGTGACACACACTCTAACAACTTTTCTAGAAAGTTGCAAAAATTTGAAGGTTGGTGCCTCACTTGATGTAAAATGGGTAGTCTCCACTATGGGTGATCACAATTCTACTACCGAATATCTAAACAAGACCTAATTAAGCCCTCAGATGGTTAAATCCAACTTTAACGCTCTAATCAACTAAGGAACCCGATTGCGTTTTCCGGTACTTCCAAGTTCTGTTATTTCGGTCAGATTCTCTATGTAAACATAGCTAGAAGCATGCTAGTGACTCTAAAATCTCTAAAGTTGGAGGTTTTTACAAAAAGAGTTTTGATTATTTTTTTTTTTTTTTTTTTTTTTTTGTTGAAAATAAAAGGTAAAATAAAAGACTAAAAACTCTAAATGCACCCCCAAACCTAAATCAAACATTGTCCTCAATGTGTCACCGATAGGAAAAATTTAAACAGTCACGTACCACGAGAACTATGCTGATAAGATAAAAGGGAAGAGATTACCGGTATGTCGGCGGGAGCAAGGTTGAGCTTCATTCGTCAAGGCTAGAATCCAATATTCTCAACGGAGATCATATCGGATTAGCATAATATATGTGCAAGAAGACTCAACCGAATCAAGAAAAGAAAAATTTTAACAAGTCCTACTTTGGATATATACAATGAAAATTCACCATAAACTAACAGTCTAAAGAGTTGAGGATCAACCCAAAAGACGATATGTACACACATTAACAGCCTACAAATATAATATGAGAGTGCACGTAAGACTGTGTATGTGAATGAGTTTCCCCAAACCTAAACTTGTGAACGGGTGTGTTTGAAAGCACAAAGTCTTGCAATTTTAAAGGTACATCATGCAAAAGGTCTAACTCGAAATGAGTTTTGCTAATTACTGAGCGTGCATACATATTCCAACTGTGGCTCCTTAAGAGTGTTATACTTTGATGCAAAATAGTCCAAGAGGACTTGGGAAGCACACAACTCTAGGCCTAAGTTAGGCATTTTCAGAAAAGTTGGTTTTGCAATTTTGTGACAAACTACACCTAGGTTGGGTGAAGGAGTTTCAATTTGTGACTCAGGAGAGAGGTTAGGTACATCTAGGTTGTTTTCATTTTTAAAATCATTCGTACCATCACACACTTTCCCAAAGTCAAAAGATGATAAATCATGTTCACTTTCACAGGACAATTCCACAGGATCCATATCAACATCACATGCATGAATATCAGAAGAAGCATCATTCATAGGGTTCACAGAAGAGACAATTAATGTCTCTGAACCTAAAGATTCTACTACATTTTCAAAATATACATGCTCTTCATATTCATCATCATCATCATCATCATAGCACAAATGCATTTCCCTAACATTCATTTCATCTCGAAGTTCCTCCCTTTCCTCATTTAGTGCATCACAGATTTGACTCAATTTGAGTTCTAAGCTCGCAAACCTTTGGTCAGTTGACTTTTGATATTGCTCAAGGTTTTGCTCAAGGTTTTGACTAAATTCAAGAAGTTCATTATGTTGTTCAATGAAAGGAGAGTTTTCACTAGTGGGTATGCATTCCTCATATGGATATTCATTGTATGGTTGTGCATGAGGTTCACTAGAGAAGGGAAATTCAGACATGTTGCTATATGGATGGTCATGCATTGCATTCATTTCAAGCCTAGCATTTTGCTCCATGAGTGTTTCCATTGCTGATTGCAAACTAGGAGTTGGGGGAGTATAAAATTGTTCATCTCCCCCACTGTGGTGAATGATGCATGTGTGCAGGTTGATTATGGTCCCAATAGTCACTTCTAGACACTTCGTACATTGGATGGTTTTCTCTAGACTGTCTATAAGCATGCAAAATATAACAATAATCATCAGGGTGGTCTAAGCCACCACATAAGGTGCAAGCATAAATATATTGCCTAGAGGAATTAGATTCGACAGATTGCCTTTCTAAGGCAGATTGTCTGACTAAAGCAGATAGTCGAACTTCTAATTGATCTAGAAGTGATGACTGGGTATAAGAAAAGTGTTCATTTTCAACCTGTGGTGGATGATGTATGTGATCATAGTGATTAGGGTGTGTAAGGTCAGGGCCCTGAGAGGGCGCATAAAATTCCCTAAAGTCACTATGGTATGTGGGGGGTTCATCCTGTGAAGCGTGCCCGTAAGCACGCTCTCTAAGGGATTTGTTTGAATCCCCAGATGCGGACCAAAATCCTGACATGGTCTAGCTCTCAAATTGAACTCAAAGCCCAGTGAAGTGGACTAAGTTTGGTTTATTGGGTTTTTGGTTTGTTGGGTTTCATTTGGTTTGTTGGGAAAGTTTGGTTTATGTGGGCTTGTTTGGTTTAAATGGGTTCATTTTTGTTTTTGTAAACTTTGGTTTATGTGGGAAAGCTTTGTTTGTTGCAAAGTGTGTAGCCCAGAAGTGGATTGAGCCCAGTTGACAGTTTGGTTTGGCAGCCCAGGTTGGGTTCAGTTATATGCACAGCCCAACAGATGTGGGCTCAGTTTTGTTTAAGCCCAGCAGCAGAGGTTATGTGGGCTCAGCCTATGCAGCCCAACTACTCAGTTTGAAACAAAGAAATGTGTTATAATGCTAAGCCTAGTTGGGTTAGTTCAGGTGAGCTGGGTTTCATTTGGTTGCAGCCCAGGTTAGGTTCTGTTAGCCCAGGTTGGGTTGAGTTGGGCTCAGCTGGTGTAAGCAGTCAGCCCAGATTAGGTTGAGTTGGGCTCAGCCCAGAATTGGATTTTCTCTTAAGCAGCCCAGGTTTATGACAGCCCAGCAGTTGGGTTTAGTTTGAAGCTTATTTCAGTTTGTGGGCTGAGAATTTTAGTGGAATGTCAAGCCCACAATTGGGTTTCCTTAAGCAGCCCAGTTTGTGTCACAGCACAGCACAGGCTTTTGCAAAGCACAAGGAAACAATAATGTGCACAGGTTATTTAACAGGCTTGGCTCAAAAGCTTATGCTCAGGTTGTGTGGGATGCTGCTCAAGCTCACAAAGAAAGCACCCACAAGGTGATGGCAACAAGGTTTGCTACCTCTAGTTCACACAAGGTTTAAAACCAATTCACAAAGGCCACAGGGTTGACAGGGCTGGTGACAGGGCAGATGTTCAGCAAATTTGGCTTCCAAGTTATGACCCAACACTTGCAGCTTCAGGGGCTAGCAAGGTGGTTTCACACAGGCTCACACAAGGTTCACACAGGGTGGTTTCACACAGGGTGGTTTCACACAGGGTCACACAAGGTTCACACAAGGTGGTTTCACACAGGGTGGTTTCACACAGGGTGGTTTAAGATTAATCAGGCCAAGTTGCAACAAAGCCCCACAGCTTCAGGGGGCTGGGGGGTTGCACAGGTTAATGCTCAGGTCAACAAAGCTCAGCAGGGTTCAGGCAGGCAAGCAAGGGTTACATGGCATTCATTCAATGACCGGCAAGGCAGATACACAATCAACAGTCCTAACACTACAGGGCAGATTCAAGGTCTACAAAGCACAGGGCACCAACCTGAGTCTAGCACAAACTTAATAGCAAATGAAAATAGCTTTCATACACAGGTCAAGCAACTCACAGATGCAAAGGATCACTCACACACACAGACTTCAGAGTGGCAGGGTCAACAGGGCTGTGCACTCAGCCAAGACAAGGCAAGGTTTAACAGGTAAGCAATCAGAGGTGGTGACCTAGTATGGCGGCTAATCTGTCATGCGAAGCAATAGATGTTCAGCTGATGTCACAGGGTCATGCTCAGGTTGCTCAGGCTAAGGCAGCAGAGTAGCTAGCACAAGCTAATGCGCAGGGGCTGGAGTTTAAGCTCAAACTTGCAGCTTCAGGGGCTGCTCAAGGATTCTCAGAGGCTCACGCAAAGGTGTATGCTAGCTTAACCTAGTTCACAGGTCATGCATGGAGTCACTTACCTGAGTTGTGCTCCTTTGTAACTCAGGTTCCTTGGCCTTACTCAGCAGCTCAGCAGGTACCTCAGGTTCTGCGCCGTTTCGTTGGTTTCAATGGGCTGGTTTGGCTTCCCTTGCTTTGGTTGCTCAGCAGCAGCAGCAGCCAAGCATCAGCAGCACAGGTAGAATGCACCTGAAATGCAGGAGTTGCTCAGCAGTTTTCCAAAACCCAAGTTTTTCTCCTTCCACTCCTTGGGCTTGCTCAGCCGAGGGTATGAGTACCTGATTACTCAAGGGAGAAGATCAGTTCACGTAAATGTACAGGTGAAGCAATTGATTTGAATACTTACACTGGCGCATGCATTTTGGACTGACAGGGAAGCAAGGGAGCAAGAGAGCTTGACTGAAATAGTGTCAAAGCCAAGGTGCTCTTGAACTGAGATGCAAGGAAACAAGAAGCTACAAAAACTGAGATGAACTGAGATGCAAACAATGATGCAAACAATGATGAACTGAGATGCAAAACAAGGGAGAACAATTAAATTACACTAATGCAGGGTTAAAAATTAACTATAAAGGTGGTTATATACAGGGAGAGAGGGAAATCAGTTAAGCAAGAACAAAAATCACACAGGGCACACACCAAGTCCCCGGCAGCGGCGCCAAAAACTTGGTAGGCCCGTGAAGATGTTAAATTACGGCCTACGGTAATACCGCAAGTGCACGGTGTCGTGATGTAGCACTGGGCACGTACGGGTCGAACCACAGAGACTTGTGGTGCCCTTATGTGATCTATGGCTTTCTCAACTGAGTTTCAAGTAAGTAACAAGGTGACAGCATATATTTTTGTTGCCGATACGGCTGATTTTTAGTTGTGATCCTAAACTAAGGTACAAAACAAAGATAGAATGGGTGCTTAGGTTATCAATTCCACCACTGAATTCTTATTGTGTGCTCAACTGAGTTGAGGCTTTCTTATCCTTGACTGATAAGGGCAGGGTGTCAAACCCACCACCTATCTAAGGGGTTTCTCCAAGTTATGCTTCTAATAACAGCTAAAGTGCTAAACCAGAGCACTAGTTGTCTAATTAAGTACAACTAGTCAATGGAGTTAGCTTTTGTGCCTAAGGTATGAGTCAGGGCAATCTCACAACAGATGTAACCTAACTACAATGGATGCAAGACATCCATTGTGAGAGAAAAGTAGTGGAAGCCTTAATTGAAGACATAATTATAATTTTAAACATTTAAGAAAGTTCAGCAGAGCATAAACACACAATATGGCAACAGGGTTTCATCTCAAACCCTAGCTCTTGAAATTAAAACATAATGAAACAACAAAGAACAAAATAAACCCTAATTGACTGCACTGGCTAATCCAGGCGTGTCTAATTTCTCAGTTTCCTCTTCTATTTATACAAGCAACTCCTCCAAATACCCAAACCCTAAATTCGATTAAAAATAGAAAATAAATGACAATTAAGGCAAACCCATACTCTGAATTCGATGTTCCCTTCTTCTGCGGCTCTCAGAAACGCCATGCATGGTTGTTGGCTAACCTAACCCTAGTTCTTATCTTCTCTAAGTTAGCTTCTAGGGTTGCAGAAGCTAAGAGAGAGAAAATAAGAGCTAGAGAGGTGGGTGGTGCGGCTGCTGTTGTGATGATGATGGTGACAGAAGAGATAAAGGAGTGATGATGGAGTTCTGCACAGGGGGTGGGTGAAGACGGTGGAGGTGAGGGTTTTGCAGAGAGGCGTGGGAGAGGAAAGAGAAGGTGGAAGTGAAATGAGTTAGGTCGAGTGGGGGTATAGGGGTATGGGTGTTTCGTTGTGAGGCACGAACAATGAGGGGATGATGAGAACGCCGCACCGAGCGTTGGATGAAGTCGATGGAGATCGACGGCCGAGAATGGTAAGCGGTATTGGAGTGATTCGATGTTGAGCGGAAGCAGCAAACTTTGATGCGCATGAGGGAGCGACCGTAGGATGCAGCAAGATGAGATCTCGACGGCTTGAAGTGTACGGGCTCGGATCCGTGTTGCGGTTCGGGTATAGCTCAAGCCCATGTCTTGTGGATGAGTTGCTACTTGTTGGGTTGCAACTGTTGCGCGCGGGCTTTGGCTTTCTGCTCCATAGATGCTCGACTCCACTTCTTCGCTCTTTGGGTTCCTCAGTTTCTCCGAGCTTTATTTATTACCTAAAAACACAAAATTAATTAATACAAATATTTATTCTTGAAAACAAAGAAAATACAGAATCTGGGATAATATCTGATTCTTGAGCACAAAAGATGAGTAAAATGCCAATAAAAAGGTGTATAAATATGCACTATTTGGCACTCATCAACTACCGGTTCTTCAGGTGTAACCACTTTGTTCATCTCTTGAGTCAAGTTCAGATTGAAACTCGGAGGGTGTAAATAACAACTGGAAGTGGAGAACCGCCAGGAAGTGGTGTTCGCGGGCCCTGATTTTCTCTCAACATTTCTATCCGACTCTTTAATGCTTCAATTTCACCATTCAAATCCAAAATTATCTTGTCCTTTACTTTAACCTCATTTTTCAACTCTTGTACTTCAGCTTTCAAAGTTTGAACCTCACTTTGTTCAAAGTGACCAAGCTTCTTTTCATCATCCGCAAAAAGCAACCACAAATTCTCGACTAACCTGTTCGTAACATTGCACCCAGGTGCATCTTAGTTTATATAAAGAGAAGTTATGTTTGTATTTAGGTCATTTTTGATGCTTGTCTTGGTGTTGACGTTGATGATGGAGAATAATAATAAGAAGAAGATGTTGATGAAGACGGTGGTGGTGTTTGTTTTCCCGGAGAAAAGAAGATGATGGTGGTGGAGAGATTTGTTCACTGTCGATTGGTTTTGGGCGAGAGAAGTTATGTTTTAGAAAGAAGACGATGGGTTGATATGAACGAGGTGAAGAGGAAGGGTAAGACGGTCTCTTTAGTTGTATGTCTTTTTCACCCAGACACATACTTTAGCAGTCCATTGCTACCAGCCTTTAGGGGCCTATGGTCATATGACCCATTTTCAAATCGCGTGTGTCCCCAGAATACCATACCGTACATACATTTTTGTTGTCCTCCTCAGTCGAGTACTCCCATGTAACATCCAAAAAAGTGACGTGTTCAAATTAGTGGTTGATTATCAAATTTTCTTTTTAGTGGAATGAAATACTATTTGGTTGATTATAAAAAAAATGATTGATATTCCATCGGTCATAACTCATAAGTACCTTCACATTTTTTGCTTGAATCCACTAGATACATTTTACATCGTACCGATTTTACTTAGTGTTTGTGTGAGTTGCTTAGCTTATCTTTAATGCACTTATTCCTTCCCCTATGCTCTTCTTTCGACTCCAGCATCTTATTTAGCTATGGTTAACAAAATGCATCCAATTCTAATACTTGGTGGAAGTTGAACTGACATTTTTTTATAATTAATGTCTCGTACCTTCCTTAGGTATCGGGCGCATAGTAAATTTTGGGATTATGAGTTAAGGAATCACTCTTCGGCCTACAAAATAGACTTTGGTCATCCCTCCATCTATTGAATCACAAGGTAGCTTTTTATGTCGGTACAACTTTGGGTGTCTCTGTCTCTTTGCATTTGAGGGGTCGTTTATTTTGCGGAGAATGGGTCATTTGTCCAAATTTTTTTAAAACATGGTTTAAATGGATGAGTAAAAATTATTATGGGTGAAATGGACACAAAAAAAATAGCAAGGATAAAACTGGATTCATCCTGGCTTAAACTTAAAAAATAGCGAGGATGAAACTGGATGCATCCTGATGTAAATTAAAAATTAGAAAAAGAATTTGAAAATGGGTAGGATGAAACTGGTTACATCCTGGCTATTTTTATTTTTTTGTCCATTTAAACAGTATCAAAATCTAAATGTCTTTTTCACCCAGAAATTATTGATTTTGGTCTTTTTAACCAATTTTGTGTTTATTTCGTCACCTCATCACTTAGTCTTCTAATGAAAGGTGAAGTAATTTGTACTGCATTAAAATCTCCAAGATTGCATTCATATTTATAGGATTGAAGCAAAATCTAGCACTTTTACACGGCATTGAACAAAAAGATCCTCCAATTGGAAATTATCCTACCAAAATCTACCCAACTGTAGAAGATTTAACAACCACCTCAGTGAAAATATATATTTATTTATTTTTTTGTTGGACAAGGACAACCACTTAATACCACGCCTCCTTTGTGACTAGCCAGAAAAATGAATGGCCAGTAACTTTCAAGAGATTTGTGTCTTTTCAGTTTGATGCGGAAAATAAATGATAATCCACTTGTAATCATATACCTCATTGTGTTCTTTTACCTGGACAAAACTAGTGTCTTTAAGTTAGCCGCAGAAATAGATGCCCATATAGCATCACCAAATTAGCAATCAAAGTCTATTGAGAAGAAGAAAAATTCGGCTGTCACAGTTGAACTATCTGGTTGCATGCCAAGAAATCGGTACTGCAATGCAATAAAAATAAATAAAAATGGTAGAAGAACGGGAGATTCATGGAGAATCAACCTTGAACTAGTCAAAATACTGTGCGATAAAGCCTAGAGATTGTAAAACTGTTGGGAGCCTTGGGCCATTCTCTCTAGCTTGAGGAGAATCAACAAGTTTCTGGGAATATGCAAAAGGATAATATAAGCAAAATGTTCATCAAACCAGAAAATGAGAAAACACATTTCATAAACAATGTCACTCGAGGATCCAACAAATCAACGAATATAACCAAAAGTGGCCTATACGCGCACACTCGGGAAAAAAGAAATGAGAAGTTTTCATTACCAAGCAATATTACACAAAGCCCAGATAGTTAAACAAAGGAAATTTTTCCAATATACACCCATTTGATAACCTGTTTACAAAACTACACCCGTTATTTTGGTTATTTCCAAAATACACCCAATATGTGTTAAACCGTTAACTTCCACTTTGTTAAGATCTGGCCATTCATCTGTCAAAACTGATTAACGATTGAGATTTATTTAGACTGCAAAATTACTGCTTTACCCTAACTGAGAAACAAAATGGGACAGAAGAACCAAAATCGCATTTTTTTTCTTCTTCGTTTCTTCTCTGTATTTCTGTTGCTGCTCTCGTCTCAAGAGAAAATTAGAGAATTAGGGATTGGGTTTTTGTTGCAAAATCGACGATTTCCTGAACTTGAAGAAGAATCTAATAAGTTCAAGACGTGATGAAGAAAAAACCAGAGAAGAACAAGATAAAGAGGTAGGGTGTTCCTGAACTGAAACCCTAATAACCCTAATTGATGAACCCATCTGATGATTTTTGGTTGTTAATTTGTTTCTAATTTTTTTTCATCCTTTTGAACCCTAATTTTTTTATTTGATTTGGATTTTCAGTTAATTTTTCATGATTTGGTTGATTTAGGTGTAATTCTGGATGTGGGATTTATTGAAATAATCTGTTTATGATGATTTTGTAGTCATGGGTTGTCTTAATTATGTACAATAAAAGTTTCAATTTCGATATATGAACTTAATATAAAATTATCATGATTGATTATGAATTCTATTGTTGTCAAAGCGAAAATTTAAGTATGAAATTGGAATGGGTTTGTGAATTAGTTTGTAGAGATGGTGGTGGTCTTTAGTCTGAATTACACCTTTAATATGTTTGAGTTTTGGTTGCAATAAGAAAGTGTCATCCTAAATTGATGAATGTTTTTTGTTACCCTCACCTCACCAGTATTTGAGGTTATCATATTTAGATTTCTTGCCGGTAAATGTATTGAATAGGAATTGCATGATAGATTTATTCTGTTGGTATTCTTTGTGTGAGCTTTATTGAAGGTAGTCAGCTTCATCGTATGTTTTGTGAGTGTGTGCAAGATCTTGTTATTGCTGGTGCTGCTGTTACATTTATCTGATGATGATTGAAGCTAGGTCAGGTGTAATTGTTCTTGGGATAGTGAACATCTCATTGTTATTATTGAGATTTTATTTCTTTTCTTATGCGGATGGGGCTGTGTGTTAGAATATTTACGAAATATAAGTATGTTTGCTGGAATTTTGAATCTAGAATTCAAAAAGTGCGTATGTTCATGAACAGATTCATGTTGTTTCACATGAAAGGTGGTTACTAAATCCAATGGTTACTGATATCGATTGGTTTAGTTAGTTATGAAAGGAAAACCATATCTATAGACAGGTCCTTTCCTAGACAGACATGTCTTTACTGGAAAGACATGAAACTCCTCTCAACAGGTACTTGTGGCCTATAAATAGAGGATGTTTCAAGGATAGAAGAGAACAGAAAAATCTCTGCAACATTAGTTACTCAATTAGGTTTATCTTTAGGCATTATCAGCAACAAGAGTACTCATCTGTGTGATCAAGCAGTGCACATTTGACATCACACACTGTTAGACTCCATTGTATCCTGACGACGGTTATTTCTTGGAATCCCTTGTGCATTCTATAGGGAAGAAATACTGTTTGAAAGACAGCGATTACTTGCCTTGGAGTGTTTGATTTTCATTGTTTTCTCTATTAGTTTACCAACAGTTTCAAACAGTATTCCTAAGCTTTGATTATGGAGGGAACAATAGCACAATCAATTCAGGTTATGAATCAAGACTTCGTAAGGCTTGAACGTTTTGATGGCGAGGGATTTACAAGGTGGCAGGAGAAACTTTTGTTTTTCTTAACCACAATTAAGGCTTGCTTATATTTTAACGGATACATTGGAACCAATTCCTAAAGAAACTGAAAAAGACACAGATGAGTTGAAAGAAAAGAGGAAGAAGCGGAAGGAATATGAGTTCTTATGTCGAGGTCACATTCTAAACTCTTTGGCAAGCAATGTTTACACAGCACACCGAAACATTGCAACCGCTAAAGAACTCTGGACTACTTTGGCAGAGAAGTACAAAATTGAAGAGGTTAGTAATCAAAAATTCTTAATCAATAATTTTATGGATTTCAAAATGTGTGACAGTAAGTCAATTCTTGTGCAAGCACATGAATTACTTAGCATTGTCGGCGATCTCAAAGTTGCCAAAATTGATCTCCCTGTGGAGTTTGTCGTTGGGGTTCTTATTTCTCGCCTTCCAACTTCATGGAATGGGTACAAAAAGAAACTCAAACATGACGAAAAAAAGTATACAGTTGAGACTTTGCTTTACCATCTTCATGTTGAAGAAGATTCACGAAAACAAGATGAGAAAACTGAAAATCATTTGAAGGCAAATGTTGTTGAGGATGTGAAAGAAAAGAACCCAAATCTCAAGCCAAAGAATGATAAGAAGTTTAAAAAGAAAGGCTCAAAGAACAAAAATTGTTTCAATTGTGACAAGCATGGTCATTTCGCAAGGGACTGTAAATTTAAGAAGAAAGATAAGAAAAATCAGGCCAATGCGGTGGATGAAGGAAAATTCATCGGCACAGTGTGTGAAATACACAATGTAAGCGACGATAGCGGATGGTGGATGGATGCAAGCGCTACTATTCACATCTGCAAGGATCGAAAGTTATTCAAAACTAATGATCAAATTAGCGATGAACGAGAAGTGAAAATGGCAAACAATGTTCGTGCTAAGATCGATGGAATTGGCTCGGTGGAACTGAAATTTTCATCAGGAAAAACACTTATGGACGTTCGCCATGTACCCGGCATAAGTAAAAATCTAGTGGCTGGTGTTCTTCTTAACAAGAAAGGTTTTAGGCTTGTTCTTGAATCAGGTAAATTTGTTTTATCTAAAAATTCTGTTTTTTTTTTTTGGAAACGGCTATGCTTGTAATGGGATGGTCAAATTAAACTTAATAAATGAATTATCTTCTGCTTATATGGTTGAGTCTATTTCTTTATGGCATGGTAGATTAGGGCATGTAAATTATGGTTCTATTAATAACATGAGTAATCTAGGATTGATCTCTAAATGTGAATACGAACATGTTGAAAAATGTATAGCATGTGCACAGTCAAAAATCCATAGACCATCGTTTAAAACCGTGATAAGAAAATCTGAAATTCTTGATCTTATACATACCGATGTGTGTGATTTAAAGGAAACTTCAAGTCTTGGAGGTAATAAATACTTCGTAACATTCATCGATGATTTCAGTAGATATACCTATGTATATCTATTAAAATCCAAGGATGAGGCCTTTGGAAAATTCTTAATTTTTAAGTCGGAAGTCGAAAACCAACACGATAAAAAGATCAAGAGAGTACGGTCAGATAGAGGTGGTGAATATGATTCTACGGAATTGGAAAAGTTCTGTGAAAAATAATGGAATTGTCCTTGAATTTATAGCACCATATACACCACAACAAAACGGTATTGCGGAACGTAAAAACCGTACTTTAGTCAATATGGTGAATGCTATGCTATTAAGTTCAAATCTACTATTATATTTATGGGGAGAAGCAATATTATCAGCATGTTACAATTTAAATAGAGTTCCTAGAAATAAAATCAATACAACTGCATATGAATTGTGGTTTCGTCGAAAACCAAACTTAAAACGTCTAAAGGTGTGGGGCTGTATTGCCCATGTGAGAAAAACAGACCCAAAAAGACCCAAATTGGGTGATAGGACAAACAAATGTGTGTTCATTGGTTATTCTCATAATAGTGTATGTTATAGGTTTTTAAATCTTGACAACAACACTATAATTGAATCATTAGATGTTGAATTCTTTGAGAATTTAACAAGATCAAGTTCCAATCCTACTGATATAGGAAGATTAGAAATAAATAATGATTCAAGTTCCATGGAATACATGAACTTAGACAAAACAATTAGTGAACCGGTTCAAGATCCTGTTCAAGAGACGATTCAAGAAATTGAATGAAGGAGAAGTAAGAGGCCTAGAAAGGAAAGATCACATGGTCCTGATTTCCTTGCTTATTTAGTTCAAGGAGACAGAAAAATGATTAGAGAACAAAATGAATATGTTCTAAATATTAAAAATGATCTATCTACGTACAATGAAGAGATGAGTTCTAGAGACTCTCTCTTTTGGAAAGAAGCAGCTATTGATGAGATGAACTCCATTTTGTTTAATGGAACATGGATTCTTGTAGACTTACCACCAGGAGCAAAACCTATTGGTTGTAAGTGGATTTTCAAAAGAAAATTGAATACATACGGTACCATTAATAAGTTCAAGGCCAGGCTTGTAGCGAAAGGATATTCGCAAAGGAAAGGTATTGATTATTTTGATACCTATGCACCAGTAGCACGAATATCCTCTATCAGGATCTTAGTTTCTCTTGCATCTGTATATAACTTGGATATCCATCAAATGGATGTGAAAACAACTTTTCTAAATGGTGATTTAGAAGAAGAAATATACATGGAGCAACCGAAAGGGTTTGTTGTAGCAGGCCAAGAAAAAAAAGTTTGTAAGCTTGTTAAGTCCCTATATGGTTTAAAGCAAGCACTTATGCAATGGCATGAGAAATTTGACGAAAAAGTGCTAGCCGCTGGTTTTAAAGTTAACGACGCCGATAAGTGTATATACTATAAGGCTGGAAATAATACATGTGTTATTATTTGCTTATATGTCGATGATATGCTTATGTTTGGGACAAGTTTGTCTTGCGTCGAAGAAACTAAGAAATTTTTATCTTCTAGTTTTGACATGAAAGATTTAGGAGAGGCAGATGTTATTCTAGGAATTAAGATTCTTAGAAAAGAAAATGGCTATGTTTTGACACAAAATCATTACATAGAAAACATGCTTAAAAAGTATGAGTACTTTGATGAAAATGTGGTCTCTACACCTATAGATCCTACTGTAAAATTAGAGAAGAATACAGGAAGATCTTTGGATCAACTCAAATATGCAAGTGTCATAGGGAGCCTTATGTATGCAATGAATTGCACAAGACTGGACATTGCATATGCTGTTGGACTATTGAGTAGATTCAAATGTAACCCGGGAAAAGAACATTGGAAAGCAATTTCTAGAGCTCTTAAATATTTAAAGGGTAGAGTTACGGTTTACATTACCGAAACTATCCTGCTGTTTTGGAAGGTTACAGTGATGCAAGTTGGAATAATATCGAGTCAAATTCCAAATCAACATCTGGTTGGATATTTACTTTAGTCGGGGCTGCTGTGTCTTGGAGTTCCAAGAAACAAACATGCATTTCGGATTCAACTATGTTGGCTGAAATGATTGCCTTGGCAGATGCTTGCAAAGAGGCAGAGTGGTTAAGAAACCTTCTTGTCGATATACCACTTTGGAAGAAGCCCACTCCGGCGGTAAGAATAAATTGCGATAGCTAAGCAACATTATTTAGAGTGGCAAGTAACTTATAATGGAAAATCTAGACATATAAGTCTAAGACATCAAATATTGAGACAATTACTCAAAAATGGAGTAATTACTGTAGACTATATAGAGTCTAAAAAGAATCTCGCGGATCTGTTAACAAAAGGTTTATCTAGAGATATGATCTCTAAAACATCCAAGGGAATGGGGATGAGGTCTATAGATTAAAATCAATCACCTTTAATGGGAACCCAACCTACGTCTTGAAAAAGTTGAGGTTCAATGGGTACAAACAAGTTAAAGAGTGATTATAGAAAACACTAGAAATATGTAATCCCCATTATTGAAATCTAGTGTTGGTCATGTATGGTGGAGGATGAATTAAATTTCTTAATAAGTTTTAATTTAAGTAGTGACTCACAGGATCACTTCATTTAAACTTACCTATATGAGTATCGAAACCGGCGGTTTCTATGAGAACTTGACAATCTCTAGAGTGCTCATGAAATCAGGGTATTGCACATGGCCATTAAAGTGCAAGGTAAATAGATCACTCTTGTATGGAAGCTAGTATGTGCTGCAACTCCGGTTTATCATTAAAAGTCCTTGGTTCAAGATTCGTTCACCAAAGCACTTGAGAAAACTTTGAATTGTTTGCACTAAGCGAAGGTTCAAGTCCTGAAGACACCTATCATCTATGTACGAAACTTTACGATAATGCCTAAAGTTCTTGTTGTTTTTGTTTTTATTCCTAGTCTTTGTAATGAACTACGACGGCTTGATCCTTATATGGGTACGTAGGCAACCGTTATACGGTGCAGCTATTCCGATTAATAAAATTTTGAGTCTTTTCAAAAGAAGAGTATATTTCGAAAATGGTGGAGGATTGTTAGAATATTTACGAAATGTAAGTATGTTTGTTTGGAATTTTGAATCTAGAATTCAAAAAGTGCGTCTGTTCATGAACAGATTCATGTTTTTTCACATGAAAGGTGGTTACTAAATCCAATGGTTACGATACCGATTGGTTTAGTTAGTTATGAAAGGAAAACCATATCTATAGACAGGTCATTTCCTAGACAGACATGTCTTTTCCTGGACAGACATGAAACTCCTCTCAACAGGTACTTGTGGCTTATAAATAGAGGATGTTTCAAGGATAGCAGAGATCAGAAAAATCTCTGCAACATTAGTTACTCAATTAGGTTTATCTTTAGGCATTATCAGCAACAAGAGTGCTCATCGGTGTGATCAAGCAGTGCACATTTGACATCACACAAACTGTTAGACTCCATTGTATCCTGAAGACGGTTATTTCTTGGAATCCACTGTGCATTCTATAGGGAAGAAATACTGTTTGAAAGACAGCGATTACGTGCCTTGGACTGTTTGATTTTCATTGTTTATCTATTAGTTTACCAACATGTGTGATGTTTTTCTATTAGAATTCTTTTGAGAATGTTACAGCTCCTTTACTGTTAGTTGGCATTGACCTTGTTCACCTCTGCATTCTATTGTTCTCCTATGTCTGTCCTGCTACAACTATTTCTCATAATTCAGTCTTGGTACCTCTTTTCCCTGCATCAACTATTATTGATCCTGCTATAAGTGTTGATGTGGTAGATTGTGTGTTATGTGTATTGCGGGGATATAAGTGTTGATGAAGTTGACATACATCATGGAGTTAATGGTGGCAAATCTGATGAACATGAAGTTAATGAACAACAAGCAGGTAATTGTGGAAGATCCGATGAAGAGGAAGTTAATGAACAACAGGCACAGGGACCAGGTAATGATGTCAAATCCTGTAAAGAACCTCACCTAGATGCATAACATGGAGATGATGTTGGTGTGCTAATGGTTGCAACATCACTAGATGCGCAAAATGGCTTAGTACCATTAGGGATTATGGTTTGCTGGAATGAGACAATAGAGAATTGGACCCTATTTCTCCAACACTTGACAAATTGATTTTGTATACGTTTATCTTTTGACAAAGTTTGGATCTGTTTCTTATTGGCTTGTTATTTTTCTGAGTCGACTAGGTTATTCACTCAGTTGAACTCGACCGAGTTTGCCCCATAGGGTTATTCAGACTTTTTCATGTGTTGACAGCTGTACAATAACTATACACATAACGAAAATTAGCCGTTTTATTCAAAAAACGGATGGAATTATTGTAACGGGTGTATTTTAGAAATATTGTAAAAAACGGGTGTATTTTAGAAATATTGTAAAAAACGGGTGTATTTTAGAAAAAGCCCCAACAAACAAACAATAATGGTAGAGTAAAAAGTTGGCTCAACATATCTCGTATAAATCTAAGAATAACATTTGAATAAACGCCCACACACAGTGCAGCAATTTACAAAATAACATATTTTGACTGCATACAAGTTCTTACCAAGAACATCCTCTCTAGTAAAGAGTTAATTTCGCTAAAAGGAAGAAAACATGGAAAGTTGGCAAGGTGGCATGTGTTTGGTTGATGCATGTAAGCACCCCAAATATTATTATAAGGTTATGAGGAGACTAATCCCAATACACAGTATAATTCTCTGAAAAGCTCTTTCTCTCTCTTTTAAGATATTATATTAGCTCTCCCTTCTCTCATCTTAGGCAACCTCCTTTTATAAGAGAAGTTAGCTTAATGTGGACCTCAAGTGGACAACCTCCTTACAATATGAGATTTACTATACAAAAACAACCATTTGCTAAAGGCGCATCAACTTTGTGACCACATCATAGTCGATGGTGGCTTCGGTTGGTCATTACCTGAAGCCCCCATTCTCATGTCTTCGGATCTGGCCAAACCCATATGCTTACATTAGCCCCCTGACTGTTTTGTCAAGACTTGCAGGCTTGGCAATCTGTCATAGTTTGTGTAAGAGCGTATCCTCAGAATTATCAATCCAATGTGTGTTGTTGCTTTCGTCTTTTCGTCTTCTTGAAGCCCTTTCTTGGTCATAACTTCGGGTTTGGATGTATATCGGTCGGAGCCATGCCTTTGAGAAGACTTGGGCACAATTGGACTCGCATATGTTGCCTCATTAAAACCTTGACAAGGAAAACCCAGTGGGACAAAACCTTGACGAAGGGAAAAGAGTACAACGCGATAAGTCCATGTAAAGTTACTTCGTTGAAGTTCATTTCTCTTCGAGTCTTTGATTTCCTT
>JAJJWW010003155.1:0-120789 GCA_023531295.1 Papaver armeniacum | reverse complement strand
CTCTCTAGCTCCTTCTCAATACTAAAAAACCCCCCACCACCATTAAAGCTTACTGCTCAGATCTAGTCCATTTAGGGCTAGATCTGAACATGCTTCTTTACTTTTCTTGTTTTCTTAGATATAACTAGTAGTTTAGGTTAGATTTGTTTTAGTTTTTGTTTCAATCTCTATTGTTTTTAGGAGATTTTATGGTGTTCTTATGGGTTTTTTTGACCTTTTTGTTTATGTCTTCTCATTTATGGAGATTCTCTATGCGCTCTTTTGGCATTTCTTTGTGATTTCAATAGAAATTTTGGGTGGAAGTTCAAGTTTAGTGATCAAAATTCAAGACTTTGTGCGTATTACCCTCATATATTTTTATGATTAGATCTCTTTTTCAACAAGAAAAAATCTTGTCAAAATGGTACTCTTATTGGTATTTCTTTCAATCTTCGGATTGCTTGGTACTCTTATTGGTATTTCTTTACTTCTCTTCATAGATTACTCTTTGTTGTACCTTTTAGTTGTATTTCGATCTTTGATCTTGATGTTCTTGAAGTCCATGTAATCTCCATTTTATCATGAATGAAATTTATAAGATTTATCAAGAAAAAAAAAAATCAAAATAAGGAAAAGTAGCAAATTCATAGTATTTGCGACTTCCTTTGCAATTTCCTTATATAAAAAAAAGAAGTCAGTGTGATGTCTGATCTTAATAGAGCGAATAATCTAATCTCAGAGACAGAAAAGGGGTTAAAGCTTAAAAGGCAAAGAATCTCATTAGGAATGCACTCAAATGTCGAGGAAGGTATCTATCTATATCAACTATTAAGCCATTCTTTAATTCATTTGCATTCTGGCTAAAACACAAGTTACATCACAGATGTCGGACTATTAGCAAGACATTCAACGAAAAAAATTCAGCCTAAATTAGGGAAAGTGTATCTGTATCAGTACATTCAAAATTGCGACTCTCATCATGATAATCTGCTCTCTCCATCGTTTAATTTTATATATATACAGAGCAAAAGTCCAGTATATGTCGACTTAGTTTAGATACAGTATTAAAGTATTTTACTGCTGGCTCATCCACGTCTAATACTTCCACAGACACTTCATGTATACCTATTGCTTGGTGTGCATTTTTCTCTTATTCATGTTTCTATATGAATCTCCAGCACGAGAAGACGATACTGTGGGTGTATTGGTTATTCATAAGAGAGACATGGCCTTTGAGTTGGTTTATGTAAGATATCCGTGAGAATAAGTGTGCAACGTCTGTCGATTTCTGTGTCTAACACGCACACTCGGTAACAAGGCTTTCACTGACTAATCTAGGGACCTTAAGTTAAAACCAACCGACTACCGAGCAACTAGGCAACTATACGACAAAGATCGGGGCTTGGTATTGACCGGCCTTTTTCATTTTCACCATTTCACTATGCAGTTTAGAGTTTAGACTGTGTAGACAGAGAGTCCTTGAGGGGATGAGACTAGAGCGTCCATCGGTAGTGAAGTTGTTAAATACAGCCGTGGCTTTATTATTTTAGATCGTTGAGTCCCGAGCCAACTTAATGAATGTGGGGCACCAATAAACGTTCTCTTTATTATTTAGGTCACTTAACGGGTCAAGCACTCAAACATTCCCTTCATATTCCGTCATTCCCCCCTCAATTCCCTCTTCTACCCTTCTTTACTCCCCTTGGTTATTGGTACCTCGAATTGATCGTCGTTAAATTGTTAATAAACCCATTTATAGTAATAATAATCTCTCATCTTGCCGCAGTAAAACGCGATGCCTATTGATACCGCATTTATTAGTAGTGTCTACACTCGTAATTCAACTTATTACCGCGTCCTTATTCCTTAATCGCGGTTTGCATTAAAGCCACTTTAATGGGACCGATGAATATGGATCAGATTTAGTTTTTTCTAATTATAAAAAACAACAGCAGGTTGAGATGATTATGTGCTTCGAAGTTTTACCAACTCCAAATAAACAACAGCTTATGAAGATGATAGACAAAACCTTAAACTTTGTTTATCAAAAAAAGAAAAAAATTTCCGTTCTTTCTAAAATCACTATATCTAAACCTAAGCTCTCATGATTTGACAAAAATTTGATGAATAGAGATTCTGACCAAGCTGGATAGCAAGTCCAATACCGTTGGGTGTGAAACAAAAATTTAGCTGGCAGTCCCAGTCTTAAACAGTCAAACTTATCTCTATCTTTCATACGTGTGAGTCAACAAAATACAATCCGTAAGAACAATTTTTGGTCCGAAAACTCCACGTGCCAAACGACAAGAAGCTGAATGTTTGGTGGTACACAACAACGGGGAGCACAGGAATCTTTCCATACACTCATTCTAGAAAGAAAGAAATAATGAAACATTTAAAGGTCCCCACCTCACTAGGAAATCTGTGAGTGAGACTTTAGTCGCAACTTTTCTCTGCCTTCTGAAGAGAAACCACAAAACACAGTGTACTAGTACTCTCTCACTCACTTACAGTCCCTAGAGAGAAGAGAAGAAGGAAAAAAACTGGTTCAGATCTAAAAAGCCAGAAATCTTACAAAACCCTAATCAAAACAAAAGGTATAACAATAAATTCATTTCTCTAATTCTGAGCTCTAATTCTTACTATTTTTACTGAGATCTTGATGTGTTAGAAGTGGAAGAAGACGACTTATTTATTTTCGATCATTTTCTCTTTCTTGACTGTTAGTTTCTGAAATAAAATGTTGAGGGTAGTGGTTTTTTTTTTTTTTTTTTTTTGAGTTAAATGCAGGTTCTTAGTTCATGGATTGGTGTTGATTTTGGGGGAACAAGGGTTTTAGAGTGTCCATTTACTTGTTTTGAGCTAAGGATCTAGTTTTAAGTGAGAAATTTGAAGGATTTGAGTGACAATTTTACTTTTTGAATTTGGTTTTTTGGTTAAACATGATTGTTACAGTGTTCATGAGCTAAAATAGTCCTTGAATGTTTGGAAGTAGCTCTGATTTTTTTAGGGTTTCATTTTTGGATTTTGTGCTTAATTTTTCAGTTTGTGACGTGTGTTTTGTTTTTCTTTCAAACTCGGACATTAATTTACATAGTTTGATCTGCTTTACAAAGTACAATTTCTGTAGTCTATTGAAAACCTTAGAAGTTAAGAGTCAGCTCTTTTCATGTAGGTGGAATTGTAGATTGCTAGAGGTTCTGATGGCAGTATCCGATGCTGAGAACGCATTTCGCTCAGACACAACTTGTGGGACTTTGTTGCAACAATTACAGGTAATAAATTGAGGCTTTTAGTACTCATGATTCTCCTTTTTTGCTTATAAATCTGTATGTACTTTTATCTCTTGGGAAGTTGAGTAATCTTGATTCGTTTACAGCAAATATGGGATGAGGTTGGTGAGAGTGATGATGAACGCGATAAGATGTTGCTTCAAATAGACCAGGAATGCTTGGACGTTTACAAGAGAAAAGTTGATCAAGCTGCAAAGTCAAGAGCACACCTTCTCCAGGCGTTGGCTGATGCAAAAATTGAGCTTTCCAGTCTTGTTTTAGCTCTCGAAGAGAAAAATGTTGTTGTAGTGAGTAAACACAAGTTTAACACCTAATTCCAAATTATTCTCTGATGATTTCAAAAAACTCAAAACTTCAGATGCATATGAGGGATTAAGTTTTCAAACTTGCAGTTCAGCTTAATCAAATGATATAAAAGTTTAGTTACTGTAGCTCGGTATATTCGCATTAATATGTTACTAATTGTTCTACAGCCCGACAAGTCGACAGGAACAATCAAGGAACAATTAGCAGCTATAGCTCCAACACTAGAACAGCTGTGGGAGCTGAAAGATGAAAGGAAGAAGGAGTTTGCTGATGTACAGTCGCAGATTCAAAAGATCTGTGGCGAAATTGCTGGGAATATGAAACTTACCGAACAGGCAGAGGCTCCCACGGTTAATGAGGATGACTTGTCTTTGAAGAAGTTGGATGAATTTCATTCTCAACTCCAGGAGCTTCAAAAAGAAAAGGTATCATGCTTCACCCAATCTACGATCTAACCTATAGAGATTTGATCTCGTTTATTGTTAGTTACTTTGTTTGAGCTTCGTCTATTGTCTATTGATTTAACATTATTTCTTGAAGTTGATTCCATTACTTTCTTTCTCAATAGAGTGACAGGTTGCATAAGGTTCTCGACTTTGTAAGCACTGTGCATGACCTCTGCTCTGTCTTGGGGATGGACTTCTTCAGTGTCATTATTGAAGTACACCCAAGCCTAAATGACTCTATAGGGGTACAATCCAAGAGCATCAGTAATGAAACTTTATCGAAGTTAGCAAAGACAGTGGTAGATCTTAAAGAAGATAAGATGAAGAGGCTTCAGAAGGTAGTTTTTGTTCTATTTCGCCTTTTACAACATTCATCACCTTGCTTTGCAACTAATAATAATATACTTACATGTTCTTTAACACATCGGATATGAATTTGGGATGTAGACGTGGGAGTTCATATTTAAAAATTACTGTGTCAGTTTATGTTGATGATTGTTTTTTTCTTTCTGTAATCTCTTTCCTTTTATTGGTTTCTTTTCTTTGGAGACATGGTGTCTGTTGTAGTCGTAAATGTATCATTATCAGGTCATATTATATCTGAACTTTGTGACACTATATGTAGTTTACTTGTATCCGATGTTAATTTGAATTGTGTAAAATTTCATTAACTGTCTAACTTTTGTCTTCTTTTTAGCTTCAAGAGCTAGCAGGACAGCTATTTGATCTGTGGAACTTGATGGATACCTCTTCAGAGGAGCGAAGTCTTTTCGATCATGTTACCTGTAACATCTCAGCTACAGTTGATGAGGTCACCATCCCCGGAGCCCTTGCCCTTGACCTGATTGAGCAAGTAAGTGAATCACTAGTGTAATGGCCTGTTGTTAGATGTTGCTGAAGCCAGCTAGTTATGTTCTCATTCCTTTTTCTTGCTGTGAAGGCTGAAGTGGAGGTCGAAAGGCTTGATCATTTGAAAGCCAGCAAGATGAAGGAGATTGCTTTCAAGAGACAGGGTGAGCTTGAACAGATATTTGCCCACGCTCACATTGAAACTGATCCAGAGGCTGCTCGAGGAAAAATAATGGCTCTCATCGAGTCAGGCAGCATTGAACCTTCGGAGTTAGTAGCTGACTTGGATGATCAAATAATAAAAGCAAAAGAAGAGGCTGGCAGCAGAAAAGAAATATTGGATAAGGTTGAAAAATGGATGTCAGCATGCGAAGAAGAAAGTTGGCTGGAAGACTATAATCGGGTAATTTTTGTGCATTATTATTATACTGTTGAAGTGGCTGTGTTGGTTACTTCGGTAGCTGTAAAAAGTCTTAGGAAGTTGATATTGTCGGAAGTTTTTTCTATTGCATCATCAATGGATGGCTTATGTTACTTTACTTAGTTGGTGATTGTTTTTGGCCAAGTCAAATCTTTTCTTTGTTCATGTCAAGGGTTTACTTCTGCCAGAACAGAAGTGAATTAGTTATTTGATGTGGCCCACTGCTTCTGATTAAGATTTTTGCCGAAACAGGACGAGAACAGGTACAGCTCCAGCAGAGGTGCACATCTAAATCTCAAACGTGCAGAAAAAGCTCGTGTTCTTGTGAACAAAATTCCAGGTTTGTACACAATTGTATACGAGGCATTGAAACTGATTTTGATGTTACCAACATCTCTTTTTGTATATAGACTGCCAATGTATTCAAGTTAATTAAATGGTCATCTTTTGCATGCAGCTTTGGTTGATACCTTAGTAGCCAAGACTCGGGCGTGGGAGGAGGATCGTCAGATGTCATTTGTGTACGATGGTGTTCCTCTTCTTGCTATGCTCGATGAGTATGCTATGTTAAGGCAGGACAGAGAAGAGGAGAAGCTTAGAATGAGAGTACGTATACCTGCATTGTCTTTACAATATTTGTCATGCTGGTATTTGGGTTTTCTGAGTGAGGATCTTATTATACTCATTCTACCAGGACAAGAAAAAGTTTCACGAGCAGATAACAACAGAACAAGAAGTCTTTGGTTCAAGGCCTAGTCCCAGCAGACCACTTGGTCCAAAGAAAGTGGTTGGCCCACGTGCTAATGGAGGTTCAAATGGCACTCCAAACAGAAGGTTATCTTTAAGTGCTCATCAAGGCAGCAACAATGGTACTAGGTCCATAAACAAAGGAAGGAGGGAAAGCACAGGGCAAGTAGCTCACACTAACCATGTTGCGATATCAAAAGAGGACGCAGCTTCGCACATCTCGGGTACTGACACAATCCCCAGTACACCCTAGAGAGAAAGAGAGTTAATTTAGTGTGACTAGTAATGTACTTAGTTTAGCTGCTGCAGCTTTAGAGAGAGATAGAGACCCTGTTTAACTAGTGGAGAGTAATTAGAGATTGGGGCGAGCCATATGGTTTCCCTTCCATTTTCATTTCCAAATCTGTTTTGGTTTGTTTATAAGTTCAGAGGGCCTGTATGATAAGCATTTGGACGCTTCCGTAGTCTTATATATAAGCGTAGTTGGCTCATCAGAATTAATTTTTACTGCCATTCCCTCGAGAAATCAATTATGTAATGAAAATTTATATCCAATGTGACTAACAAGTAACAGTTAATTCGAAATCCATCAAGGGTAATACAATATCTTTTGCCACCTAGATAAGGATCTGGAAATTGAGATTTACCACCACAATGTAGAAGATGTACCACCACAATGTAGAAGATGTACTGAATGATTTTTGATACACTGATTGGAGGTCAGAAATAAATGCTAGTCGAGTTCTTTTTTTTTACTAGGTTATATGGCAAGAACTTGGACAGTTGCATGATTGATAAGACTAGTAGTGGTTTAATTGGAGCGCAACTTTGTGCGGCCCCAACTGCAGCCATGTATGTCTACCCAGGAGTTTAAAAACTGATGATGGAACTACAGGTTACCTATCTCAAAGGTCCTACAGGTTAGAGGGGCTCACATGTTTCACCAGCATCTTTGGCACTGGTATCTCAGACTCAGAGGTCCAAGTTCTATGTACCTAGTGTTACTTTCGATTTGGTTACCTGAGATTATATGTGATATAAACTTGTGAACTGATTGGCCCTTAATCCATTCATGGGGGAAGATATTGGCACCCTCTGAATAAACAATCCAATATGAGAGGTTCAAGGTGCATTACTTTAGAGCAAATGCCCCAATTAACGTTAATAACAGAAATAACCGTTTTGATTAATATTGCTTTTGCTTAAGTTTCTTCTCTTTTCACCAAGGAAAAAGAAGAAGTAAAACTAGAAGGGAAAAAGAGACTTTAATTATTACAGGTTTGGAGACAAGGAAACAAAGACAAAGCAAAACACATCAAGTAGTATAAACTCTCAAAGTTACTCATCAACACAAACACAGTCAGTAGTACACTACCCACACCTAACCAAAACCCTAGAAAAGAGAGAATTATAACCAAAGAAACAAAAAAACATTCATGAAAAGTATTTATTTTGTCTATGTTTTTGTGCTGTTTTCATTTTACTATGAAAATGAAAGGGAAGCAACTATATGAAAGAACTGTAATTGCTCTAGTAGTTCTTTAGCATGGACTGTAGCTCGGCTCTCGAGCCGCATAAATAGCTCGTCACTCAGTTGATCACCGATATGTGCATCAACTAAGACTCCACATACACTCCGGCAACTGTTGGCCAGTGCTCGACCAACCTCAGCTGCATCATCTGGCTGGTTAACTACTAGTGGGCTTCCTCCTCTGAATACTTCGAGCTTGTTCACTGCAAATGAGCCATCCGCTTCAACTACCTCCCTGAAGTCTTCTAGGCTTGGCGCATAAACTGGAATGTTGAAACTGTCGCGCTTATCGCCATCAACTAACCCCTGATTGATTGAATCAAAACCATTAATATGCATTAGGACTCTGTAATTTCCATTTCCAGCAGGGTAAAAAATTTATGTAAGTCGAGACTCAGGATCAAGTTTTCAGATACGAGTAAAAGTGTAAAACCCCAGCGTTTTTACCATTTGGGGCCCAGTAGCAAGGGAAATAATTGGATGTTTTCTACTCTTTTGTGTTACTCTTACTCTGTTCAAATGCATATTATTGACTGTTCAACTCAAGAAACTATGCCGACAAAATTGTGGGTCCAATTTGTTGATAACTACAATTTATCTATTTGATCAACGGCTGTATCAAAAAATAGAAACAAAATTGATAAGTTTACTTTCTAGTGGTAAACTCGATGTGATTGATCATCTTTTTGGTCTTCCATGCTTCCACCCTTTGAGATCTCTCCTTTCCTAAAGGTTAGTCAAAATTAGAGACCCCCATTTTCAATACATAATTTCAAGGTCAATGGTCAAACAAGGAAGAAAAACCAGAGTCCTTTTTTTTCTTCCAGGCTCAGTTGCTAATCCAACAGAGCTAGAAATTTGAAAGCAAGCAAAGCTGCTTACATTTTACAAGGCTGCCACTGTGGGGCTATGAAACTCCCCACACGGATTACCAAACTTGGTAGGGTTGTGAGAGTGGTTTTTCAATTATCAACTACAATCTGTAAAATTTGGTAATTCCTATAGAATTTGGTAAATACTGTAACAACAGTACATTTTACTCCCACTCAAGTCCAAATGTGCTGATGACCGTACGGTAGAAAAATGTAGAAGTAGCAATATTTTGGCAAAGTGATTACCTCTTGAACAAGATCATTCCAGGCATCTTGAAAATGGGTTCCGAAAAGAAGACCAGCCCCACCTTGATCAGTAGGGTCCACAGAGGTTCTTCCTAAACAAACAAGAAACATTGACCCTCCTTTTTTCAACTCACGTGACCGTGATCTCAAGAAACCCGCTAAATCTGTTTGAAACTGTTTCTTGTATGCAATGGCCGTGCTTTGATCCGCACCGTGGATGAATACCCTTCCTTTGTTATAAGCCTTTGATCTCTTATCAGTCACACTCTCAGGTACCTGCACTCAGATAAAACAGCAACAACAATAACAACCATGATTAATTCAACATTTAACTAAACTGATTATTCCTAATTTTCTTGCTTCAAAAAATGAACAGAAAAAAAATAACCTGAGAGAGCCAGTGTAAAGAGAAAGCAGAGTGAAAAACATCAATAGACCGAGTAGGAAAAAGTCGACGATAGAAAGAACCAGGAACACCAGCAGCGAAGTATGAACGGTGACCATCGGCAGCAAGACATTCTTCCATACTACCACCATCAATGGTTAAAGGAGGTAGAAGTTGGAAGAGAGTATTGAAATCATTTGAAGGCAAATCAGAAAAGAATGCTGAGAATTCAGGTGGATCAAATCCTAATGCCTCGTATCTCTTAGTCATATGTTTGATGATTACGTCGATTAAGTAAAGTGTGTTACTTCCACTTGAACATCCTAAATCCGCAACTACGAATGGAGCCTCCTCAGCTGGTGATTCGAGTTGTACTTCATTCAGTGTTTCTTCGAGTAGATGAAACATGGACTGAGCATGTCGAGCCTAATTGACGTTAATCCAACCAAAATGAAAAATTATTAGGATCATGTTAAAATTAACGTTAACGAAATACGTACATAAATTTGCAAACTAACAAAACAAATTACAATAATTAAGAATGTTAATAATTATTATTAACCCATATAAAGATGAGTAATTAGTGGACATAATTGAATCATCATCGATAATACTCCTCGATTACCGTGTACACGCTTTATGAGCAATTTGTTGCTATTCAACTGTATGTAGTGAATTAAGGCAATGAAACATAATCATGCAAATAATGATGTATGAGAGCATCTAATAAAATATACACTCCTATCTCTTGACATTTTAATCAAACATAAAGATCTTTATATCATGCGCTATACCAAACTTTGATCTCTTTCAAATGCGAATCAGTTGTTTAAACGATCTAAACCTCGCAACAGTCGTGATAAATCTAAATTTTGTGGATTTCCGCAGTTTTCTTTTCTCTTAATCAAGAGAGCAAAAACATATAATGAATGAGGACTAAGAGATCAATGAGGATAAGAATGAGTTCATCAGTGACTAAAATTACCTGAGCTTGAGAGTTGTTAGCATAACTAGCTTCACCTTTACCTCCTTTCATGCTAAGCATTCTTTCAAGCTTCATTTCTGAAACAACAACATTATCTCTTCCATGGAGACCCATTAGTACTTATACTACTTATTATCTCTCAGTTAGTTACTAATCAGAAACTTTTTAGTTTTGTGAAGGAGCAAATGAAAATGGTGATCAGGGTTTTTGATATCTCAAAGGAGTATTGAACTGATCAAGCTAACGGACTCCTATTTATAGACCTAAAAAAATGTGATTTGGTGGATTGAGTTGATTTTGTACTCAACAACTTCGCATGTGGGTGTACAACATCTTTTTTTAATCTAAACGAATCCCTATTTAAGTAGAGTTTATGCAACGGCCAGATGATGATGTTTTTGGATACCTACTGGTGAAGTGGGTTATAGAATTCATACCTCGTTAACTCATTTCCTTTTAAACCGAACTAACCCCTAAATTTAGACATTTAACCCTTGACCTTGCCTTTTGGCTATCCTTTGGCAAAAATTTCAAAGTGCAAAAGTAAATCAGATTCCAAGAATTCAGTTTAGAATAATACTAGGAACGACACTGAGATGGAGAGGGACAGAGCGAGAGAGTGTGCGTAATAGTGCGAGGGACGGGAGACAAAAAGATAATATGACCAGTTGGTTTCATGTTGACACTCTTTTATATTTGGTTCCAACTTCCAGGAACTAACATTTATTTCTTAAATTTTTTCTTTTTTTTGGACGATTTATTTTCTTTCTTAAAAATTGTTATTCCTTATTGTCCTACCGCAGAGGTATTGGCTCATTCGTGTTGAGTAGAATCACAGATCACGCTACATAATGATCTTGATTCTTGAATCATACATTTAAATTCTCTGATACGAACTTGAGCTTATGAGCCATATAGGTACATTGGGTTTGACATTAAGGGTAACATAATTAAGGTGAAGCCCAAGATTGACGCCGCATTGTATATCATAATTTCCAACTTTCCCCTCACCAAATTCACAATTTTTAATAGATAGTAGGGATGTGTCTCTCTCTTAATCTTGCAAAACAGATTGTCTCGTCCACCCACCACATTTGATAATAGGAAAAATGAAAAATCATGAAAGATCGATTCTTTGAGGACTAAACTTTGCATAGGTTTACCGACGAAATTAGTGCTGAGAAATATATAACCTTTAACTTGTAATGAAAACCTCATGATGGATCTTAACGAATAACTACATAGAGAAAAGACATTAGTAACATATTGATTAGCAATTTAAGAAAACTTTCCCGCTCATAGTTATTAAGTGGACCGCATCCATTAGTATCCCTTATGGATTCTTAGGAATTTGTAGGTAATTTGTAAGCCATTTATATTATATAGTACTAACAAAAAAAAAAAATCAAAATAGAAGTTATTCAAAACTCTGATACAAATGAAGGGTTCGATTACAACTAAGTCATGCAAACCAATACTAGGATTTTGTTTAAAGCGAATAGAATATCTACATGCAGGCCACTGTAAAAATGAATTAGTCAACAAGAACATATATAGTTGGTGGGCGGAGTTAGGATCTCATGAATGCCGGTTTCTGCTGCCGTATCTAGCTAATTTTCTTTTTGCTTAGTATTTTATATACAGATTAGTTGTCCAATTATTTAGCAGGTAAAGCTGGCTAATTAATTAAGCTTTTGGCCATGAAAGCTTTCATATACTCCACCAATCAACTAAGATCAGCTTTAATTCAAAAGACCACTAATTATATACATGATTAATCAATTAGCCCTAGATTAGCTTCTTTTGTATAAGAATCTATGCGAATACAACAAGATCAGTGAAGCGATCCATATAGTCAACATGAACTTCATAAACCCATGTGTGAACAGTCTAACCTTCGGTTGTAGGGTCTGTATCAGTATGATATTATGAGCTTTATTATGATCTAATTTTTTTGATCGGTGGTCAAATTTTCATAAAGTTTGTTCAAATCACAAAAGGAAAATCTTTTCATACAAACAAATTTATCTAATCTAAAGTAATTAAACTAAAAAAAGTACTGGGGATTCTTGACTAAAAAAAGGAAAGTAAGTAAGAAGAAGTTAAGTATTATTCATGTTTATGACTACGATGATTGTCCATGATAATACTATGCGCACCATGATCAAGTATATATGAAGTTTATCCGGCAGAAGAGAAACCAATTTAGAGAAACCAAAAACATACTTAACTATCGCCAGCACTGTTAGCAATGTTTTTGATTGAATACTATTATACCAATATAATTAACCCCCAAGTCTAGAGAAGCCTTTGGCTAGCAGTATGGTGCGGTGACTGCGGCTAGACTAAGTTCTTCGATTATGTGCACACTACACAAATCATGGGTAAATATGTTTTATGGGGTGCAGAGACCGCAGATCTTGGGTTTATCTTTTTCAACAAACTTCTTTAGTATAATTTTTTTTTTTGATTAACTAGTTAAGCACCCAAAGGTATAGTATAGTCTCCAAATTTCACGTGATGCTAGGCCCCTAGTACTTCTAGAATGTTAATTCCCACCTTAGAATGCACTGAGTACAACATTTGTTTAGAGTCTAAACTCTACAGTAAAAAAAAAATATCACATACATTTACAGTATGCATGCACTTCACGTAGTATCAACTTCCTCTCTTGCTCATCTATACGAATTTAGGTATATATTGAGTTGACCACTATGGTTTGTTTGCACTGTGACAAAAACATACTTAACTATCGCCAGCACTGTTAGCAATGTTTTTTGATTGAATACTATTATACCAATATAATTAACCCCCAAGTCTAGAGAAGCCTTTGGCTAGCAGTATGGTGCGGTGACTGCGGCTAGACTAAGTTCTTCGATTATGTGCACACTACACAAATCATGGGTAAATATGTTTTATGGGGTGCAGAGACCGCAGATCTTGGGTTTATCTTTTTCAACAAACTTCTTTAGTATAATTTTTTTTTTTGATTAACTAGTTAAGCACCCAAAGGTATAGTATAGTCTCCAAATTTCACGTGATGCTAGGCCCCTAGTACTTCTAGAATGTTAATTCCCCACCTTAGAATGCACTGAGTACAACATTTGTTTAGAGTCTAAACTCTACAGTAAAAAAAAAAAAAACATTTACAGTATGCATGCACTTCACGTAGTATCAACTTCACACGTATTTAACACGAGATATTAGATTTTGCTTAACTAAATCGATCTAGAAAATCTGTTTAAAATTGCAGTATATAGGATCATACAGCTCCCACATAGCTATCTAATGCCATCAATATAATTAGATTAAATGAGTTTCAGTCAATTAGGTAGCCTGTTATCCAATGTGTGTCACTGTATGCGTCTCCAAGATAATGTAGGTCTGTATTTTAATTTTTCCTTGATCAATCATTAGCAACGCAAAGATACGCCGTTCGTGAACTGATCTTGATCAAAGACTTCACCCACAACTACACATGCACCAGTATATATCCTTAAGATTTGATTCTTCATATTCACAATCTGCCGGAGAATCACAACTATGGTTGACGGGTTGTGTTCATACACCAAATAGATCCCCATTGTTTTTTGTGGAATTTTATATTTATCTTTCATGGACTTCTTTTTTAATGTTTTCTTGGATTATATGGATTTCGTTTCTGTTGTCTATACCTAAGAGCACACCTAATCAAGTGCGCGTAATTTTGGTTTTGGGTCTCCTTAATCGCAATATTGAAGTTAATGTGGATTAAGACATATTTGGGTTTTATGCGCGATCAACAAACAAGAAAACGTGGATCAGTTTTGTATTTATCAGACAGAAACAAACCATATTTATGGTAAAAAAATAAATTACACACATAAATCAAGAACAACAAACCAACAGCTACATAAAGTCTTTTTAGGAATATTGTCTTTCAATTTTTGAACTTCATATTAAAAAATTGTAACTTCTGGAATAGTTGATTGAATGCCATTGAATGACCGGATTCAGCATGTCAAGTATAATGTAGACATTGATGAAAATTAGGTGTTTCATACACATTTCGCCGGCGACCTACGAAAAGTTTGTAAATCTATATCATGTTTCCAACTTCTGATTTTGTTTTCCTGTTTCTTTTTCTTATATTCTTCTTAAATAATTATGTCCCCTTGGATATTTAAAATGGGATTAAAACTCGAAACAGAAAGAAACAATTCATCTTTACTCATTGTTAAAGCAATAAGCAAACAACAAAATGGCCAAGGTATAAATGAAAATACATAGCATTGTCTCTTTTTGGTCTCAGTTATGATGCAAAACTGTTAGCCAAAATGGGTATTGGGAATACAACAATTTGTGTGAGTTTTAGTGTTTAGGAATTTATTGCTCAAATGATATAATGGTTGATTGAACTTCAAGGAGGTTTTGTTCTTGTGTTGGATAAAGCATATTCAAGGATAAGGATACCTCACATAGGTCCAGAAGGCGGGGGAACATGCATGCAACAGTTAAAGGCTCATTTTTTTTAATGGAGCTTATTTTGATTAAGAATTTCAACTTAGCTTTTTTCTTTAACGAGCTTTTGATTAAGAATTCAACCTAAATCTTTTTTTATTTGCTTAGTTAATCCATTTTAACTACTAAACGGTTGCCTAGGGTTCTTTAGATCATGAATCATATAGTGTACATTTCTTTTTTGTAATAAAAAATGTAGCTTAAAAGATACGATAGTCTTGATTTTGTTTTTCCCCCTGAAAGGTAGTTTCTTTCAAGGGGTCCCCTAAAAGCCTAAATTGACTATAGAGTAACATGGAAAAAAAATTTTCTTCTTCTTTTGATTCAATGAAACATTTTTTTTTTTCGAAAAGGAGGGCAAAGCCTCGTTCATTCATGTTGAAAATTCTCCCTTACAATCCCACGATAATTAGGATCGGGAATGGTTACATTTGGATTCCAGAATTGGAATTGAAGGTTGTTCATTAGAACTCTATAGTTTTCCCCTGTCCAAACTTGGCTACATCCATGCCTATTACAAAAATTTGAAAGATGAGCTGCTTCTATAATATCAAATCTACTTTTCAAAATAAATCCCTAAGCATTGAAGTTTATACAGGTAATAGGATTAACATCAAAGTCTTTACTTATATTGTATCTCCTTTCTTTCGCCTTGTCATACATTTCCATTAGCATCAAGAGGGTAGGTTCTGAGTCGCTTTGAAAGACCACATTCCATCCACTCCAATGTGCTGCCAGTTGAAATGCTTCCTTGGCTCCAATGGCTTCTATTTCTTCTCTAGTACTACAATCTGCATGTTTGCCCCTTTCTTCATCAATGTTTCCTGCATATTCAGAGACTTTTAAGCCAATTGCAGAGTTAGCCTTGAAATTTGACATTGACAATGCTACATTTATTTTCACAGCCATGTAACTTTCATTAATTTCTGGTTCTCTTTAGATGTTCATCATTCATTGGATTATAGTAAAGAGTTTGCATTATGTTGTAATCCACTTTGTTTATGTTCATATAGCTATTGATGAATCTAACTATTGTTTTGGCTGTTTCAACACTATTTTGTTTTGTTTTCTTGAACACTATTTCACATCTTGCTTTCCATACATACCAAGTTACTATACCACATAGCACAGACCATTTCATTACTAGACCATTTCTTTCATGATCCTCAAACCAAGTGTTAAGCCATTCATGAAAATCATTAATACCATTCGTTACATGATACATATCAAAATTAAGATGCATCCAAACCTGAGAAATAAAATTGCATTTGATAAAAATATGGGTTAGAGATTCATCACCAGAGTTGCATAGAGGACATGGAGTATGTATGTTAGGTAAGATTGCTGCCATTCTCATATTAGTTGGTAATATTGAATGAACTGCTTTCCAAATGAACATTTTTATTGATGGAGTAATGTTCATATCCCAAATTCAGCACCAATCTCTGTTTATCATACCAGAGGCATTCAAATGGTTATATAAAGGCTTAACAGAAAATTTACCTGAGTTATTTAGAGTCCAGATGGCTTCATCTGGAGAGTTATTGTTTGGAAGTCTGATTTCCAAAATTTTGGCAATTGTGCTTTGATCGAAACAAATTGCTAACTTGTTATGATCCAAAGTGTTCCTGTTTGTGATTAGCTCACTAACCTTTTTATACCTTTTTGCTGCTTCTGAGTTGTTTTTTAGTGGTGGTTTAATGCCAGGCACCCAATAGTCAGTCCAAATGTCTATATTTTCTCAATTGCCTACTTTCCAGAAACTATTCTTTTTAATCTGATCAACTTCTGAAAGGACCCCCTTCCAAATCCAGCTATCTTTCTGCTTGGGTTTAGAATTTACATGAAGAATATCATTTTTAGGAAAATACTTAGCTTTTAGGATGGTAGCACAAAGAGAGTCTGGAGTTTCTTTGAGTCTCCATCCCATCTTTGCGATCATTGCTAGATTGGATTTCTTCGTATTCCGTATACCCAGGCATCCCTCCTCTATTGACTTACACATGGATTTCCATTTCTTAAGATACACACCTTTTTTTCCTTGTTTATTCTGACCTTTTTTATTTCCCCCCCCACCAAAAATCTCTCTGCATGTTAGTGATTCTTTTACAAATTTTAACAGGCATTTTGAAGCTACTCATTTGATAAACACACAAAGAAGAAGCAACAGATTTTATCATTACAGTCCTACCAGCATAATTTAGATCTTTTCCATTCCAACTTTGAATTTTGCTAGCCATTTTATCTTCCAGAGTTTCAAAACATTTTACTTTTGATCTATTAGTAAATAATGGGGATCCTATATATTTATCTGTTAGAGGAATGACATTCACTCCTAGAGTGTTTATCACCTATTGTTTGACAGTATCAGTAGTCTTATTACTGAAGAAAACTCCAGATTTGGATAGGTTAATTAGTTGACCAGATGCTATACCGAATTCTTTTAGAATGCTCATCAGATTTATGCTAGTAGAAATATTAGCTTCACAAAAAATTAAATAGTCATCTGCAAAGAGCAGATGACTAACAGGGGGCGGGGCTCTAGGAGTTATTTTTATTCCTTTTAAAAAACCTTTGGATTCCGCTTGCATTATTGTCCTTGATAAGGCTTCCATACAAAATAATAAGAGGTAGGGGGATATGGGATCTCCTTGTCTCAATCCCCTCGAAGGTTTATAAAAATTTGCAAGAGATCCATTAATCAGAACTGCTAGAGAAGTGGTTGAGATACATTCCATAATTAGGTTACACCATTTTTCATTAAATCCTAGCTTAGCCATAATACACATTAGAAATTTCCACTCGACTCTGTCAAAGGCTTTTGACATGTCGATTTTTAGCCCCATTAAACCAATTTTACCTTTCTTATGTCTCATTTTGTGTATTATTTCATGTGCAATTTTGATATTATCACTGATCTGCCTCCCAGGGATGAAGGCAGATTGGTATGGTGATATTATCTTATCTGATAATCCTTTCATTCTGCTAGCCATAAGCTTAGAAATAATTTTATAATAAGTGTTTTCTAAAGCTATGGGTCTAAATTCAGCAGGTGTAGTTGGGTTAAGAGTCTTGGGAATCAAAGAAATGAACGAGGCATTCATTCTTTTAAAATATGACCTGTTTCAAAAAAAGTCTGAATCATATTAGTTAGGTCATGCCAAACGACATCCCAGTTTTGCTGATAAAAGTTAGGTGGGAACCCATCTGGCCCCGGACTCTTATCAGGTTCCATTGATAATAGAACCTTTCGTATCTCTAGAGTGTCAAGAGTTCTGCATAGTAACTCGTTATCAGATTCTGTGATACAACAGTGAATAAGGTCAAGGATTTTATTATCCACAATGGGATTAACAGTTGTTGCTATATTTTGAAAATGACTAGTGATACAAGAAGCTATGTCCTTTCTATTAACAACCCATTCTCCATTTTCTTTCTGTATGGTTTAATTTCTATTTCTCCTAAATCGTTGCGTTGCTTTACTATGAAAGTATCTTGTATTTATATCTCCTAGAGCTAAATTCTGGTCCCTGCTTTTATCATTCCAAAATTTCTCCTTTATGTTATACCAATTTGAAAGGTTCGAAGTCTCTATAGCTAAGTCATTAGCTTTCTCAGGATAGTAAGGTCTATTATTGATTTCTATCAGTTTTTTCTTTATCGTCTCTATATTAGTTCTGATGTGACCAAAATAATTTTTATTCCATAGACTGAGAGAAGTCTTAACACAGTGTAATCTTTTAGTAAAACTATAAGCAACTGATCCCTGTATCTCACTATTCCATCACTCTTGGATGATTGGTTTACATTGTTCATGTTTCATCCAATCACTAAAATACTTAAAAGGAGTAGGGCCATCGTTTCAAGTGTTATGAGTGTTAAGACTAATGGGAAGATGATCAAATATCAGGGGTCCTAGGTGTCTCAAGTTAGAGTTTGGAAAAGAAGTATGCCATTTAGAGTTAACCAAGGCCCTATCAAGTCGCTGCTCAGTGAAATTACGATCTTTTCTCATATTATTCCAAGTGTAAGTGTAGCCAATAAAACCCAAATCCTGTAGCCCACTATTTCCCATCAAGTTATTGAAGATCCTAGCCTCTTTTTCATTGAAAGGAAACCTACTCTTTTTTTCTTCCCTGCGAAGTACTACATTACAGTCTCCTAAAACGGCCCAAGGTTTATCAATTTGAGGAGCCAAGTGTCTAATGATATCCCATGATTCTACTTTCTGGGTTCGATCGGGATTACCATAAAAACAGGTTAGGATCCAGCTAGGCCTATCATTAGAAGGATGAATATTAACATTTATGTAATTGTAGTCATAGTCTATTATGTCAAGTTTCACATTATTTTTCCAGAAGATGCAAAGTCCTCCTGCCATTCATCTAGGAGGGACAATCCAATAATTAGTAACATGTATCTTTGTTAAGTGTTTATGCATTTGAACATTCTGCTGTTTTGTTTCGGATAAAAAAATAATGTCCGGGTTCTCTTTGTTTAAAATTTCATTCAAACTATTCAAAGTTTCTACGTTTCCAAATCCCTGACAGTTCCAAGCTATGACATTTATAAATTTCCAGAAGTATGATACTATTGGATATTCCAAGGCATGCAAAATTAGATTTATCTTAAGATTTCTGGGTGTTTTCATTTGATCTCTATCATAAACAAATTTAATCCAGCAGTGCATATCAAACCATTTTCTATCCCTAAACCCACCTTGCATATAATATCTAAGTAAGTCCTCAAGATTCAGGCTTACCTCCTTTACGCTTTCCTTTTCATTTTCTTGAGTAGTAATCTGACTAGGGATGAATTGATTTGAACATGGTTCTTGTGCGTGATCCCTGCTAATCTCATTAGGGGATCTTCTAGTTCTCCACCTGTGATGGGTGTTGTAGTAGTATCCGAATAAATTTATAGCACCGTCACGAGAGTTGCAACTGATGAAATGCATTATCTTCCTTCAGGACTAGTCACACCCCCTCTTTTTGAGATGCAGATAATCACCAGAAAAGTCCAAAAGGTTGAACACACCTGGAACTTAGAATAGTCATGCAATTGAGGGGATAACTAGTAAGGAACAAACAAGTAGTATTATAATAAGAGTAAATAAATTTTTAGAGTTAATAATAATTAGTTCTTAACCAGTACTAAATCTGATTATCACAGGCAAGAGAAGGCAGAATTTAGAAGGTCAAGACGAAAGAGAAGCAATATCAATTTGATAAAAGAGAACAAGCAGCATATTATCACATGCAAAATATGACTCAAAATAAGGTAAACGAGAGAGAATAAAGTAGATCAGTAGATCAAATTTGCCGGTCGACACAAGCTCCGGGCAAAGAACGGAATTTTTCTTCTTTTTAGGATGGGTGTTGGTTCTTCAGGTCTTCTGGTATTTGTAATAAAGTGTCTTCGAGTCTTAGTATCACAAAGGTCTTAGTAACTATGTCTTTAATCTTCCAAAGGTTTCAAGTCTGCCGGAGTGAATGGTTTCTTGGTGTCTTTGTAACATAGGGATAATGATCAAATAAAAATGGTTGCTTGAATTTAATTAGTGCAGAGATTTTTGAGAGAGGGTCAAAGATTTAATCATGAATCTGGGTTTTAGAATTTTTTTCGGCAACTCCGATCAGATTCAGATATATATTTTTGGTTTTCCGATAATTAACGGCACAATAACGGCTCTTTTAGGAGGTTTTGCATCAGAACAGGCGGATGGAGTAAGAGAAAACCACCCCAAAGGGTGGTTTTCGAGGTTAGAGAAAAAGAGAGGATGAGGTTGGAAGAAAGAGGTGCAGTCGTACACGGGAGAGAGAGGAATTGAAAAAGAGATCTAGGCTTTTGAAATGAGTTATGTGAAATAATTTTCTTCCCCATTCTAACAAACAAATTGTATCGACTAAAACTTATCTGTTTCCTTTATCCAATATTATGTGACATCCAATGAGGTATACAATTAATTGTGATTTTTTTTTCTTTTATAAATGAAACATTGCATTAAAACTAAGGAACAAGGTTTACAGAGTTAACATTACAAACTCTTTTAAGAAAAGCAAGTTTCCCATTTCTATCCCATAATTTAGAGTGGATCTCTATACTATTGGACCTGTTTATATACTTAGCTAACTTATCAGCTATAGTATTACGAAACCTTTTAACATAAAGTAAGAAGAACTACCAAATGCATTGTTGAAGTATAGAGCTTTATGCAAAATAGTTTCACTTCTCCAATCCACAACAAAATATTTTTTCTTCATAGCGTTAAGTACATTGATGTTGTCATTAAGGAAAATGATATCAATTAATCCATATTCTTTTGCCCAACATGCAGCTTCTCCGCAGGCTCTTGATTCAGCTTCGTCTGAGCAAGAGCAGTATCCTGAGTCACCTGCAAAATCCCGGATTAGACCATTACTATCAAATAGAACAAAAGAAAAAGCATTTTCTTTTGTGTCTTTTGAAAAAGCAGCATCAAACATGATGTAGTTTTGATTAATTCGAACAAAGTAGTTGTCAAAAGTACAACTAGGATGATAGCAGTCACAAACAATAATGTTCTTAATCTTTTCCTTACCTTTGCTTTGATTAATTTGAAACCGTGGCATATCCTTTCTCAAAGTTTTAATAAGATCTTCTGGATTAGGTTTAATTTTATCGAAAACAACTCTACATCTATACTTCCAAATGTACCGAATAATATAAGCATATGTTTCTCTAAGGTTTTTACCTTTCAAGCATAAAACACACAAGTCTTTGAAATTCAGAGAAGAAGCATTATAAAACATTGTGGTCAAAGACATGCCCCTCCAGACAGCTCCTAAGAAGGGACATTTGGTGAACAAATGATCAATATCTTCACTAACCACATTGTTGCAAAGAGGACAATGAATGTCAATTGGTATGAACCCACCTAACCTCTCCTTAACTGGTAAACAGTTGGTTAGAATTCTCCATAGTAAAATATGAACTTTAGGCATTACTTTAAGGTTCCATATATCAAACCAATCAACTTGCTAGATATAAAGATAATGTTACATAAGTAATTATAAGCTGATTTTACAGAGGCTTTACCATCTCTAGTCCCTAACCATTTTATGTAGTCCTTACTCTTAATGTTATCATATGGTTCAACAAGCTTGATTTTCTGAGCTGTCTCATTATCAAAGATGTTATTTATTAAGTTTTGATCCCATTTTCCAATGGGATTTATTATATCAGAAACTTTTTGGATTCCTGGGTAAGAAGAGTCATTTTTTGGTTTTGGGATTTCATCATTTGGAGCCATCAATCATCCCTAAAAATAATATTTTCGCCATTACCAATTGCCCGACCATAATTATCTTTGATAATGTCGATACCTTTACAGATGTTGTTTCAGACCCAAGATATGACAACCTTTTCTGATACATTAGAGGGTCACATTTAGGGAAGTACTTAATCTTAAGAATAATGCACCAGAGTTTGTCTAGATTATCATTCAATCTCCAGGATAACCTAGTCAACAGAGCTAAATTGAACTTATGAGGATTTTTAATTCCTAGACCTCCACTCTCTTTACTAGTACCAACCGGATCCCAAGATTTTAAGAAAATGCCTCTGTTGTTTTTTGTTTTTTTCCCCCACCAAATATCTCTTTGTAAAGCACATAATCTATCTAAAGTTTTATTAGGCAAAGAGAAGCACATATTTGAAACATAGTGTTGATGGTGGTTTTTAGATTAGGGTTAAAATCGTAAAACCTTGCATCTGATGTGACGTCACTCTATAAGGAAACAGAGCCACGTGTGCTAAGCTCTCCACTAGCATACTTATTGAGCCGCTCAATACACTTACATGAAATTTATCCAGACTGGCGAATGTAGCAACCATCCCAGATGTTCTGTGAATTTCGGCGCCTCGTGTATATTCACTTAATATAAGTTCCTCTGAATGCCTTCTATGCTATGTTCCCCGGATGAACCCTTAATATTGATATGGCATGACGATTTGTGTTCACTCGCAGCAGAGTAGCACGAATCTCCAAGTATCAAGGATAAGGTCTTTGCATAAGGTATTCGAATCAGAAAAGCATGCTGCTCTCTGGAAATGAACTTAAAAGAACTCTGTGTCAACACATAGAACTCAATCAATCGTCCTGACTAACTTACAGAAGTTAGGGTTTCGCGCCTCGCGCAATGTACCAGACCTTGCTTGTCAAAATTAAGCCTAAGTAATTAATCCGCCGTGCATTAGCAGGTCCAGAACCTCGCCCAGAATAAGAAAACAGGGAGCCACAGAAGCAAAGAGAGGCGTGGCTATGCCTTAGGCCATCTAGCGCCATTAGCCACTCCCCGACCCTATTTCTCTCGACCAATAAGGTCGCTTTAAACTCGCCACACGCACACAAGTTGTGGCTGGGCCCATGCTTGCCGACCCCACTTCTAATCGACCAATCAGAACGCGCCAAAGCCGCCACACTCTCACCAGAAGTGTGGTCGCGCCTTGTGTTTGGCCGGCCCCCTTTTTTGGCCAATCAAGTTGTTCTAAACTTGCCACCATATGTTAAAGGCCAAACACACCCTGCCGCGCCACCTTGCTAAACTGACAAGCCAAACGCGCCCTACCACAACAACATATTGGTCGGCATACCAACATGCCACTCTACCGCGGGAGCATGCCAACACGCCGCTCTATCGCGACACCTTCACAACATGCCAACTTCACAACATGCTACCTCGCAAACATGCCACTTCGTGGCAACCTGCCATAAATAGCCACCCACGACAATTCCTACTCCTATGGCCGTTTCCACACTATGGCTTCGCCATAGTTCCTTTGGCTTAGCCATGGCGCCGTTTGCACAAAAATAGCGCCATGCCGCAGCCACATGCCACGTGCACTAATTAGGGTTTCGACATGCCAAACCCTAATTCGGGAAAATTGCTACCAAAGCCAAATAGTGTTTCCCGGAGCAATGGGATTGGCGTGGCAACAGGGCCAATGTTGCCACGCCACATGTGGGTCCGACTCCACGGCACCTTGGCCACGCCAAGCCCTAATTCTTCCACGGAGCCAAAACCAAGCCTTGGCCACGCCAAGCCCTAATTCTTCCACGACGCCAAAACCAAGCCTTGGTCACGCTAAGCCCTAATTCTTCCACGACACCTTGGCCACGCCAAGCCCCAATTCTTCCACGGCACCTTGGCCATGCCAAGCCATAATTCTTCCACGGCGAATTTTTCCACGGCACCTTGGCCATGCCAAGCCCTAATTCTTCCACGGCGCCAAACCTTAACTTTGGCCACTGAGCCAATTTTTAGCTTTGGCCATACCGCAACATCACCGGCATACCACTATGCCACGGCTACGCCATTGGCATGCCGCTATGCCATGGATACGCCATTAGCATGCCATTAGCATGTGGCTGACGCCACTTCGCTATACAACAAGATGTGGCCATAGTAACTGGCCATCCTTCTTCATGAGATGTAATCTCAGCCATCCAAGTTCTCTACCGAACTGATGGACTTGTGGCAACTCTTAGGCGACCAACCACCTAAACCCAACGACCATGGCTACGCCAGGCGCCACTTGCACCATCGTGCTACTGGCATGCACAAGTCGTGCCGCAATGCCACTGCGCCATTGTCAGGCGCCAACACAAGGTAGCCGCAATCAACGGCTACCCTTATTCATAAGATGCGATCTCGGCCATCGAAGTTTGCTACCAAATCGGTAAGCTCGCGACAAGTTTTAGGCGACTAGCCAAAACGAGCATAGCATTACATGCTACTTACCTGCGGCAAGCCTCTCGATTTTAACTTGCCACACGTAGCAAAGTGCTACATGTTTTCCACGAAAACACTCGAGACATCAAAATATGTCATAAACTGGGGGATGCTCATCAGGGTATTGGTCTAGCGGTTTACAACGTGCGGCGTGCAATGTGCCCGTTACAAGAAAGTGACATGAAGTGGGATAATTAGTGGTGGTGAAAAGTAACGGTGTAAACAATTCATTTCCTTCATCATGGAAGCGTAATGACTGGCGGTTACACGAATTCACTTCCCTCATCATGGAAGCATAGCGTCTAATAGTTACACGTTACTCTTTTCTTCCACCACTCAATCGTTTCCACTTCTTACGAGACCAGGGTACGTTTCACTATGACTTGTATAAATAGGTCTCACCTATTTCCATTAAACGACAGGTTTTGGTCAGGAGAATAATACAACATCCAGAAATCATCTGATAGCTTTTTCATCCAGCTAGCCAGTTTAACTTTCTGATACAAGTCACAAAACGCCCACACTTCCAAAATTAACTATTCTGGTCTCAACACTTTCTTCGCTTCCCTCCCAAAGACCAACCCTTATCCTTCACTTTGTGACCGAAGCGAGCCTGGAACGGCCATTTCTTTGTTTAGGCCAGGATTGTACAGATTGATCTCTCGAATCAAAAGTACTCCCGTGCAGTACATTGTTTAGGGTTTAGATTCATTTCTCACCTACACACACCCAAAATTACCAAAATCAGCAGAAACGGTTTTCACCCACAAACAATTGGCGACCACAGTGGAAGATTAATCTCTCGGTTACGAATTCAACTCTCGTTCCCATCATACTACCAGCGAATGCCATACTTTGAAGCGCATCGTCCAAGAAAAGAGGGGTTTTAGGAGAATTGCGTCTGGGGACTAGAGATTCTCCATCTTACTACGGATCGACATAAAAATGTTCCACCGACAATAAAGAACGACCGGGGACTTCTCGTGGCAAGAAGGGCGTTACGTAAAGACTCGGATTTACTACCTGAAGACGCAGTTCCGGTGAAAGACCATAAAGCGAGTAAGTTTACCTAATGATGTTTACAAGACTTATTGTTTGGATTTTCACATTTATCATGGAAGCCGATGACCCAATCATCTCAAGATTTCATATCTCTTACTTTCTCATGCAACGTTCATGGTCCTGAATGATTTTGCTACTTACATTCGTAATTCAGATTTTGACATATCAATTAATCAAAAAGCCGTTACTCTAAAAATAATTCAAAAACTCTTATAAAAAGCAATCATCTATCAATCCAAAAACCAGAAAACCATACCATAAACTAGGCGTTTCTTTTTCCTTTCAAAAAAAAAAAAAAACCTAAGAAAAGAAGTTCAGAAAATAAAAGTATTCAAGGAAAGTTGCCTAACAACGACTCGTTCTTCTTGGAGAAAATGTCCTTCATACTTTGAAGAGCTGCCTGCTTCAGCTTCAATTCCTGGGACAACTTCTCGACTTCTACCTCCTGTTGATTAATTAAATCCGCGGAAGGACCATCAACCGCTTCTGCCTGCAGCCTTTGGATCTCGGAAAATCCCTCACAGAACAAGGAAGCATTAAACTCAAAGTTTACACACATATCCCGGTGGAACTCCCAGTTTGAGATTACATCTCCAAAAACGGTGTGACCAGTCACCTTGCACATATCACGAATTGAAGATAATATTTCTTCCACCCGCTTAACCAACGCGAACCGGCTAGTGATCTTCTTGACTGTTGCGATGTGTCCATATCTCTCCCATATTCTGGGATACAACTCCTCATGCTTAGCCGGTACACTGAAGCCTCCAATCAACACGTGATCTTCATGAGGAATCAAGAATGGAGGGTCGAAAGTGGCGCCTGCAATCGATTCCGCGACCAGCAAGGATTCTTTGGCTACAATCGCGCCCGCAACCATGGGGGCGTTTTCCATCATCTGAAGCACATCAGCGTCTTCACGACGATCAGTTTTCATCTCCGGGTTACTAACAGGTACGATTTCCATGACTGGAGACACTGTTACACCTTCATTTCCGTGGATCTCCATCTCAGAGTTATTTTCGGAAGCAACCTCTTCCTGTAAATATCACCAATTAATCATTTATTCGGTATAAATAAATAATCCAAGAGAAAAATATGGAAAACTCACCGACTTATTTGTGGGTCCACTGGAAGAAGACTCGCTATTATATTCAGAAGTGCTCCTCTCATCACCGGATCTCGAGCTTTCTTCCTCTTCGGATTCTTCTTCAAGAGATTCGGTCTCGTTGCCTCCTTTCTCAAGAGGCGCCGTTTTTTAACCGTGCGCAAGTCTGGCAAAGATATTCGAGTTACCAAGCCCCTGAGTCAAAAAAGAAAAAAAAGAGAGGAGTCAATGGCGAAATGGAAAACTTATTCAGCCAAGTCAGTGAGGGAATCATACACACCTGCGTGTTGAAAGAACTGAAAGACACAAGAGCTGTCAAATTCGAGTGGAAGCCACCTGCACGATTTTTCGACATTTGCTCCTTTTTCTGGAGACGGTCTGCATCCAAGCTAGAGGATTTTCGCTTGCCCGAAGGAAGCTCTTTCAACAATTTATGCTTCGCTAGAACCGCAGAGGAAGGTTTACTACGCGGATTTGTCACAACATCCTACACAAACTGATGAATGGCGAGGAAATCAGCTTGCTAGAAGATATTATATTTTGGAGTCGTCACAGGTTTTCGTTCTGGGAGCAAGAATGGAAGACTTTTATCCGATGCAAAGACGCTGCAATCAAGAATAGCGGGTAACGATTTATCTGGAGCTGTCAGCGGGCGACGGAATGGGACTCCCTGATCAAAGCCCATATGTTGTAAGAGACTACTCCACAAGATCCTCTGAAAAAAGATAGCACATACCCAGATATGCAGCTTCGCAAGAACATAGTTTCGCCAATGTTCATATTCCCGTCAGCGGAATACAATATCACGTTCGGTGCGGAAGCAAAAGTGTCTGGTTGAACTATGGAGGCATGGACCGGGGCCCAAGGACGAAAGTTAACTGCATGCGAGTTGTCAAGAAAATCAATGAGATTTGCGCCAGGTCTTGGATGCCTCTCCAACCGACGGAGTATCCTAGAACCGCCATATGCATCAGGAAACAAGGTTCTCGGGTTAGGAGCGTAATTTTTGAAATGCTCCCACAACCACGCTTGAAGAAAGGCGACGTGGATATACGAGTCCACTTTCATATACCCATTAGAGACGTACATGTCTGCTACTAAGTGATCCAAATGAGTGTACAAAGAGCCAAGAAACAAACTGCCGATGGTAAAAGCAATGCCTTTCACTAGTTTGATAGCAAATTTGATGAGCTTCTGTCTTATCTCTTTCTTACCAGAGCCATCATCGAAAATATCTCTGGATAGCCACAAAATTAAAAATGCAGCAACATGGAGTGTATCATCCATCACTTGATCCGACTCCGGCTCATCAGGGAACCACTCAGACACCTACCAATTATAGAAGCACCTTTCCTCATAATTCTTTCGAACATATCCTGTTGCTTTCGTGACCAAGGAGGCGTGTATTTCTTCTTCTTCCTCATACAAGACAACATCAAGTTTCCCAATTATTGGAAGACTCAACAGAACGGCTACGCTTTCCAAAGAAATAATCATCTCACCCCATCTACATATAGCCGTGTGAGTTCCCGGGCACCATCTGGAGATGAAAGTAATCAAGCCTGCAACATCTTTTCTGATTTGAAGTGCCGCAGACGCCATGACAACATGCATGATTTGCGCCTCAGTTAAGTTGGCCTTTACGTGGTCGCGGCTCATCATAAATTTCATCCACTTATCATAAGAGCGCAATGGACTATGACAGATTTTGAAATCTATGGGAGAAGCTGGATACTCTTTCTTCTGAAGGAAAAACCTCATTATGCGCCCTAGAGTGACCGACTGAACTTCTCCATCATTCTCTGAATCAATCAGAAGAGTTGCCACGAATTTGGGATGGGTCCTTGTAATCGTAGGAGACTTTGTAAAGAACTCATCATCTGTGTTCGGTTTGGAGTTGTTGATATTTCTCAACGCGGCGGCGGAACTACTTTCAGGTGACATCTTAACAAAATTCCTTATGCTTTTGAAGTAATTACAACGAAGCAAAGCAAAAAATTACTACTTTGAAGAAAAGCATACATGAAGATTTTTATCAAAAATTACCACAATCAAGAGTCAACAACACATTTGCTACGGAAATTTCTCATTTGGACACATGTCATGGCACTCACGGCTAAAGAGAATGGGGACTGATGTCTACTCAACGAGATACACGTGACGTCGAGGAAAGCACACCCTTGGCCGAAACTAAACAATGCCGAGGGGAACATGTGAAGCCGCGGAAAGTATGACCTCGGCCAAGTCACGCATGGCCACGAAAATTATGCACACGGCCACGAGAGGAAAAGGAAACCCTAAAAGCTAGGTTTTCACGGGAGAAGAACTAATGGCAGCCACCCATCCATGCGCGCCTACTTTGTATAATAATTGGACTATTTACTATCAATGTGACGGCTGATATTACTACGATACTGCTAGCAGAGAAGAATCATTCATACAAAAGTATTTCTACGGGTTTATGGAGGATATGTCTATGGTATTGTTTACACCAACAACAAAAAAAAAAAAAAAAGGAAACGAAGGAGAAACGTTGGAGCACATACCTGGAGTACGCTCGCCAACTCCTCTGCTTTGCTGCTAACGCGGAGACGTGAAAACAAAGCCAATATTACAAAAAAAAAAGAAAAAAAAAGATGTGCGACCCCTTTTATATAATATTACTTTGGAGTTTGGGTGGAAGAATGTTTCCTTTTATAAGCACATCACTTTTGGAATTAGAGTGGAGGAAGGTTTCTCGTTTAAGCTATGCAAGGAAAAAGGCAATCGGGCCCGCGAAGGCAACGCTCCATGGCGCCACCAGTCTGCGGCCAAGACAATGCCAAACAGTTCGCTCCCAAACGGCCATATCTACCGCTCCATGCCAATGCCAACAGTCCGCGTTCAAGCCCCAAGAGTCTGCTCCTAGCCAGCGCCATCTCCACGTTGCAGCCGATACCTAACCAGTGCCATCCTATCCGCGTCCCAAGACCAACGCTCCATTGTCCTTTCCAAGCAAGCCAACGCTCCATCGGCTTTTCAAAGCAAGCCAACGCTCCATTGGACTTTCCAAGCGAGCCACGCCATTGGCCCTTCCAAGCTAGTCATGCCATTGGCCCTTCTAAGCTAGCCTCGCCATCGGCCCTTCCAAGCTAGCCTCGCCATCGGCCCTTCCAAGCTAGCCACGCCATCCACCTTCTGTAGCCAGTCAAGGCAGCGCCATCTTGGCCGTTCAAAGCAGCGCCATCTCCGCGTTCAGGACAACGCCATCTCCATGCATTCCGTAACCTAGCCGGCTAGCAACATTCACCGCTCCGCGGACCAAGTTGCAGTGCCACCTATGATTAGTAGCCAAAGTCGCAGTGCTGAGGCCAACACCCCATGGCCAAACCAAATTTATGTGAAGCCGCCGATGCAAGGATCGCAGATTCTTCGTGCCTCCTGACAAAGGTTAGCCAAATCTTCCTGATAATCTCTTCATGACTTGTTGTTTCGATTTTAGCCTCGTTTGTCACCATCTCATGCTTACCCCGCAACAATGCCACTGTTCCGAGCTAAGCAGAGGACTTAATGTTGATGGTGGTTTTTGGATTAGGGTTAAAATTGTAAAACCTTGCATCTGATATGACGTCACTCTGCAAGGAAACAGAGCCGCGTGTGCTAAGCTCTCCATTGGCATACTTATTGAGCCGCTCAATACACTTATATGAAATTTATCCAGACTGGCGAATGTAGCAACCATCCCAGATGTTCTGTAAATTTCGGCGCCTCGTGTATATTCACTTAATATAAGTTCCTCTGAATGCCTTCTATGCTATGTTCTTCGGCTGAACCCTTAATGTTGATATGGCATGACGATTTGTGTTCACTCGCAGCAGAGCAGCACGAATCTCCAAGTATCAAGGATAAGGTCTTTGCATAAGGTATTCGAATCAGAAAAGCATGCTGCTCTCTGGCAATGAACTTAAAAGAACTTTGTGTCAACACATAGAACTCAATCAATCGTCCTGACTAACTTAAAAAAGTTAGGGTTTCGCGCCTCGCGCAATGTACCAGACCTTGCTTGTCAAAATTAAGCCTAAGTAATTAATCCTCCATGGATTAGCAGGTGGAGAACCTCGCCCAGAATAAGAAAACAGGGAGCCGCAGCAACAAAGATAGGCGTGGCTATGCCTTAGGCCAGCTAACGACATTAGCCACGCCCCGACCCTATTTATCTCGACCAATCAGGTCGCTTTAAACTCGCCACACGCACACAAGTTGTGGCTGGGCCCATGCTTGCCGGCCCCACTTCTAATCGACCAATCAGAACGCGCCAAAGCCGCCACACTCTCATCAGAATTGTGGTCGCGCCTTGTGTTTGGCAGACCCCCTTTTTTGTCCAATCAAGTTGCTCTAAACTTGCCACCATACGTTAAAGGCCAAACACACCCTGCCGCGCCACCTTGCTAAACTGACAAGCCAAACGCGCCCTACCACAACAAAATATTGGTCGGCATACCAACATGCCACTCTACCGTGGGTGCATGCCAACACGCCACTCTACCGCGACAACTTCGCAACATGCCAACTTCACAACATGCTACCTAGCAAACATGCCACTTCGTGGCAACCTGCCATAAATAGCCACCCACGGCAATTCCTACTCCTATGGCCGTTTCCACACTTTGGCCTTGCCATCGTTCCTTTGGCATAGCCATGACAATGTTTGCACAAAAGTAGCGCCATGCCGCAGCCACATGCCACGTGCACTAATTAGGGTTTCGACATGCCAAACCCTAAGTCGGGCAAATTGCTACCAAATCCAAATAGTGTTTCCCGGAGCAATGGGATTGGCGTGGCAACAGGGCCAATGTTGCCACGCCACATGTGGGTCCGACTCCACGGCACCTTGGCCACGCCAAGCCCTAATTCTTCCATGGCGCCAAAACCAAGCCTTGGTTATGCCAAGCCCTAATTCTTCCACGGCACCTTGGCCACGCCAAGCCCCAATTCTTCCACGGCACCTTGGCCACGCCAAGCCATAATTCTTCCACGGCACCTTGGACACGCCAAGCCCTAATTCTTCCACGGCACCTTGGCCACGCCAAGCCCTAATTCTTCCACGGCTAATTCTTCCACGACGAATTCTTCCACGACGCCAAACCCTAACTTTGGCCACGGAGCCAATTTTTTGCTTTGGCCATACCGCAACATCACCTGCATACCGCTATGCCACGGCTACACTATTGGCATGCCGCTATGCCATGGATACGCCACTGGCATGCCATTAGCATGTGGCTGACGCCACTTCGCTATACAACAAGATGTGGCCTTAATCAATGGCCATCCTTCTTCATGAGATGTAATCTCAGCCATCCAAGTTCGCTACCGAAATGATGGACTTGTGGCAACTCTTAGGAGACCAACCGCCTAAACCCAACGACCATGGCTACGCCAGGCATCACTTGCACCATCGTGACACTGGCATGCACAAGTCTTGCCGCAATGCCACTGCGCCATTGTCAGGCGCCAACACAAGGTGGCCACAATCAACGGTTACCCTTATTCATAAGATGCGATCTCGGCCATCGAAGTTCGCCTCCAAACCGGTAAGCTCGCGACAAGTTTTAGGTGACTAGCCAAAACGAGCCTAGCATCACATGCTACTTACCTGCGGCAAGCCTCTCGATTTTAACTTGCCACGCGTAGCAAAGTGCTACATGTTTTCCATGAAAACACTCGAGACATCAAAATATGTCATAAACTGGGGGATGCTCATCAGGGTATTAGTCTGGCGGTTTACATCGTGCGGCGTGCAATGCGCCTGTTACAAGAAAGTGTCATGAAGTGGGATAATTAGTGGTGGTAAAAATTAATGGTGTAAACAATTCATTTCCTTCATCATGGAAGCGTAATGACTGGCGCTTACACGAATTCACTTCCCTCATCATGGAAGCATAACGTCTAACAGTTACACGTTACTCTTTTCTTCCACCACTCAATCGTTTCCACTTCCTACGAGACCAGGGTACGTTTCACAATGACTTGTATAAATAGGTCTCACCTATTTCCACCAAACGACAGGTTTTGGTCTGGAGAACAATACAACATCTAGAAATCATCTGATAGCTTTTTCATCCAGCTAGCCAGTTCAACTTTCTGATACAAGTCACAAAACGCCCACACTTCCAGAATCAACTATTCTGGTCTCAACACTTTCTTCGCTTCCCTCCCTAAGACCAACCCTTCTCCTTCATTTTGTGACCGAAGCAAGCCTGGAACGACCATTTCTTGGTTTAGGCCAGGATTGTACAGATTGATCTCTCGAATCAAAAGTACTCTCGTGCAGTACATTGTTTAGGATTTAGATTCATTTCTCACCTACACACACCTAAAATTACCAAAATCAGAAGAAACGGTTTTCACCCACAAACACATAGGCATGGCGCTAGTGGCTGATTTAATAAGAATTATTCTACCTGCTTGAGAAAAGAATTTGGCTTTCCAGCCTTGAACTCTATTGTAGACTTTCTCAAGCATATTTTGGTAATTAAAACTTTTACTTCTGTTAAAATAGGGGGTGCCTAGGTAAGTATCTTTTTTTGTTATTATATTCACCTTAAGAATCCTAGATAGGATTTTACAATGCTTATTATGGACTTTTTCACTGAAATATATTCCTAATTTTTGATAATTTAGGATTTGTCCTGACGAGTCACCAAAGATTTTAAGTATATTAATCAAATTACGAGCCTGAGCTATATTAGCTAAAGTGAAAAGAAAAGAGTCGTCCACAAAGAACAAATGTGACACAGAAGGACATTTACTCGTAACTTTCACACCTATAAATTGTGAATGGTTGCTTATGTAATTAATGACTTGTCCCTCCACCGATACTGTCCCCACTTAGTCACTGTGGTTATCCAGCAGTGTGGGGTTTTCAACGGGCACCACTGCGGTAATCCAGCAGTAACTTCCCGGGAGGTCACCCATCCATGGATTGCTCCCACTTGAGGACGCTTAACTGCAGAGTTTTTTTGCCAACTCAGGATCTAATTGTGCTGAAAAGGCCTAGGTGTTAGGAAAGCCAAACCATTGCCTATATTCCATTCCATCGGCAAACCAATGTCGAAATTGGGGTATTACAATACCACCACCTTAAATTGGAGCCGTCCTCGGCTCCAGAATATATTTTCAAGCCCAGATCTCCGACGTTCCCTGCCCCTCATGAGAGAAGCACCTGGACTAACCCCGTCCAGCGTACCTTCCCACCCTCGGCAAGTGAACCATCGTCGACTCTGATACCATTTGTAATGACTCGTCCCTCTACCGATATTGTCCCCACTTAGCCAATGCGGTTATCCGGCAGTGTGGGATTTTCAACGGGCATCGCTGCGGTAATTCAACAGTAACTTCCCGGGTCACCCATCCATGGATTGCTCCCGCCCGAGCATGCTTAACTGCAGAGTTTTCTGCCAACTCTGGAGCCAATTGTGCTGAAAAAGCCTCGGTGTTAGGAAAGGAAAAACCATTACCTATATTTCATTCCATCGGCGAGCCACTGCAAAAATTGGGGTATTACAACTTAAGTAAAATAAAAAACGGAGCTTAAGAAAGTTTTGTAACGAAATCCATAAATGTGTGTTTTCTTCCGATTGTTCATCCGGTTATTATATATTTTGCACGACTTTCTAATGGAAACAAGTTATGTGTAAGTTTTTGAATCTATAATTTGTTTTTTATTGAAGTAGAAATGAAATATGGAAGAACGGAAGAAGGAGAACTCTTTGAAAAGACCGGGGGTACAAGTACACCACCAAATTTTTCGTTCGGAAACATGTGTAGACTAAAATCAAATATAATTCTGAGAGTTACAAATTAATGAATCTGTTTGCGGGTAAAAACAACTCACATGTTTTTTGGTAAAAAGTGGTGGAGGAGGCAAGTGCTCGCTGAAGCAGGTGCTCGAAGTTGCAAATCGTCTGACCCTTTAAACAAATGTACTGCATGGGAGTACTTTGAGTTCGAGAGACTAATCTGTAGGACCCTGGCCTAAACCAAGACAATGGTCGTTCCACGTTCAATTCGGTCAAAAGAGGAAGAGAAGGGTCGATCTGTTAGGAGGGAAGTTGAGATTGTGTGGAGTTCAATGGAGATTGATATGTAGGTGATGTGATGTGTTGAACTGCTGTGAAGATGATTCTCTATGTATACGAGAGAAATCTTCTGAAAGTGTTTGATAACTTGACAGCGATGAGTCTTAGTTTTCGTTATCAGATCATAGGTTCAGAAACCTATTTATAGTAGTACATCAATCTCCTGTAAGTGGTAACAGTTGAAGGAAGTGGAAAGATGGAGAAGTGGGAGATCGTGTAAGAACCATTTCCACTTTGCACGGAAGACTGGGTTGATCGACCATCCACTATTCCATTTACTACTCAACTGTCAGCATGACATACTGCAAATCTCATCGTGGATGTACCTCACATTGCATGTGCTATAGTCCGCCAGACCAAAACCATAGTAATAACCCCCCATGTGACATGAATTGATGTCTCATGTGTGAGTGGTCAATCTTTGACCTAAGACTATGAGTCTTATGAACTGAACAAACGAAGTTCAAAATTATGACGGATGAAGCATGGAATGTTGAAACAACACCATGCTCTGCAGACCATGAATGTTGAATTAGGTCACTGATGACCACAACTTATCATTACGCTAGTATAAGTAGTCATGATAGTCGAATGACTTAGTGATGGTTTTATGAGATTGCTGGATCGATCATAAACCATTATGTTGGTGCACTGAGCACTTATAAAAATGATCATTGCTGAATGATCATGAAGACCTTTCTCGATCCATGTGCCACGAGTCAGACGAATGATGAGGAGAGATTATAATATTAAAATAATGGTTGACAGACGAAAAATACTGATAGCTGGATCCGTGTTAAATTCTCAAATATTGATAGCTGAATTATCATGAGAAATACTACAACTCTGTTAGAGCATAGCTCGGTTGAAATCACCAAGCGTTGGTATGTCAGGTTTGGTTGTTATATTTTAGTATCAAAACTCATCTAGAGTCGCTTGGTTAAATACTAGAGTCAACTTCGTTTAGGTTAGACTAGAAAGTCTAGGAATGTTGAGACATACAAGTATTACTCCGAAAACCTGAATAATGTGAATAAGTAGCGAACTACAACGACGACATCATCCTTCCACTCGAGGTTAGTAATATTGACTTGAAATGTTTCATTCCTAACGTATCTTTCAAGTCTTCCTATATTGAAAACATAACTGCGAAGCTGTATATACTGTACATATTGTATAATACTCTAGTGATGTGACATGATCATAATAGTATGATCATAGTATTAGGGAATTAGACTACGAAGTATAACGCTTATCTTTTGAACTTCGTAGATATGACATCGACATAATCTTGTATATATTGTTATGATTATGTGAATGGGTTATGGTGAAGATTTCATCCTATGAAACAATGTTTTACATTTTTTTAAAGGAAGTACATTCATGAACTTTTTTAATGAATCGAAAGGGGAATCATGAGACTTATTGGTCTGGCTATTCATTGCAAATCTTTGGATGACCAATATGTATGAGATGGTATAACCGATCGTAACTTATGTTATGGAGCTTGGTTTAACTAATCATAATGCCTGACTTATGATTTGGTATGACTGGTTTTTATTAATTGGTGTAACCGATCCTAAGTAATCACCTTGTGATGGTATGACCGATCTTTGTAATTGGTGTGACCGATCCTAGTATTTGGTGTAACCGATCTTAGTAATTGGTGTGACCGATCACATGTGTTGTGTAATCGATCCTTGTAATTGGTAACCGGTCCTGGTAACTGATGTAACCGTTCATGGTAACTGGTGTGACCGATCACAAGCAATACCATGTGTAGATGGAACTGATCCTTGTAACTGGTGTAACCGATCCTAGTGACTGGTGTGACCGATCACAAGTATTTCCATAATTAGGTATAACCGATACTAGTGATTGGTAGAACCTAAGGGTGCACACGGTACGGTTCGGCTCGGTTCTTGCCAAGACCGAGTACCTGTACCTCCCTAGACTCGGTTCCAAAATTTTGGACCGGTACCTGTACCCTGTACCTCGGTTCCGGTACTGTTCGGGACCAGCACGGTACCAGGTACGGTTCCGGTACTATACTCGGTTCCATACAAAATTTCCGATAACGTTTTACCTGCTTGATTATACCTGGGGTTATACCTGCTTGATTTATGGGGGAGCAGGAACTTCTGGAGCCAAATCTTTTCGTTCATCGGGATCATTACCAACATCTTCATCATCATCGTTGAATATTTCTTCATGTTCCCAAATCATCGCCTATGAAGCATTAGCAGCAAATCAGTTTTAGAAAATTCAAACTGAAAATCGAACTTTTATTGCACGCGCAGGCCTAAAGGCTAAAGTGACTGGATAGACATCTTAAATCCTTTGGCAGCCACCAATTCTTACAATCAGGTTATAGATCAGAGAAAGAAACACGGATTGGCCATAAAAGGCATAAATCTTAGACTAACAAATTTAATGAACTCCAATTTAGGACTTTAAGTTAATGAATCCCGAAAAGCCTCAGGTGAGCCTGTACATACCCTAATTCCAATATCATCGTCATCCATGTCAAGATCACCTCCTCCTGGACCTTCTTCATCATCATCGCCATCTCTCTTGTTGAGTCCGTGTCTATATTGGTAATCCTAGATCTAACGGCTATCAGTAATCTACTACCCCTAAATCCTATGGTTAGAATTATTCAGTACTTTCGGTCCGAGACGCACGGGACTAGGGGAGGACCGTGTACCTGTACCTGCTTAGCCCCGGTTCCTAGTTTTTGGACCGGTACCTGTACCCCCTTCCTCGGTTCGGTCCAAAATCAGGTACGGTTCCACCGGTTCCGGGACGGTTCGCCGGTCCGGCTCGGTTCCTGTGCACCCTTAGTAGAACCGATTGAACCCATGTATGTGATTTGGTATTTGATCAATCACATAATAGTCTTGGAATACAGGGAAACCAATTCTAAACTTGTTTGGAAGTGTGGTATGACCGATTCCAAGAATGTAAATCCATGTAAATATGAAATAAGGATTTACAGTAAAAATATGTCTACATACTTTGAACACGAGCAGTAACTTTTATCATTTATTGTTCAAAGATATTCCTTAGTACTCAAGGTGATCCTGTGCCGAAATAAATTAAGAATCTTTTAATTAAGGTTGTTAGTTTTATATGCTTTAATTACCGGCAATTAATGCATATCTCTAGAGAATAAAAATTAGTAATGTGCATTTACTAATTGGAGATTTTCTATTGAGAGATTTTGGAAATATTGGAAGCATTTATTGGAATTAGGAAAACCGAATTTTGCTATTCATTGCATATCTTGAGAATATCTTCGGTTTTGGAAATTCCTTGGTGTCCAAACATCCTTGGTATATAAATACCAAAGTTTTCATTTCTAGCAAACTATCCTAAGAGCTAGGCGAAATTAATTTCTTGTTGTTTCTAGTGGAGACGTCTATTCGGAGAGGAAAGTATCCTAATTAGGTGAAATCTCTTACGACCGCTCGTTTAAAGACTTCTGTGGGATCAAGAAGCTCTACGAGTACCGTTGGTGGGAAACTAGATAATTGCGGTGTTATTAGTTTTCGATTGATTTGATTGAATAACGGTTGTTGAAACTTTGATTGCACATATTTTGTTTATTCTTGAGAATCTTCTCTTCTGATATAAGATTCACTCAAACAAGATCAAAGTATCGATGAGATATTTAGAACTGTTGTTAGATCTAAAGACATCTCGTGATAATCCATTGTTAACAGACTCCGTTCTGTGCGTGATTGATCACAAGAGATTCAAGCGGTGTGGTGCAGGTTTATTGAAGATTAAAGAACATATGAAGACGAAGAAGATTTCGTATCTTGTGAATTTGTATGCACAAACCTTGATTGGATGGGATCCAACTAGAATAAGATTTATTCGATTGATTAGTTGCGTGAGATCGACATCGCTTTATAGTTTCTCTTTGAGATTTATATTGATTGATTGCGAATCTAGACTTGACTATTTCAATAGTTAAAGTTAGATTGATCTAACCAGACAAAAGAGTTTATTAGATTAAACGGAAGAGGTTTTGTCAATGACTCATCTATATCTTATAGCAAAGATTTATTAGAGTGGTTACCAAACATATTCTTCCTTTGTTGTTTGGAATACAATCCAAAGGACTTGCTATTCACGTGCGTGACTCTAGAAGTCGAAGGCGCAGGGATACTGAGGGAACTAAGTGGCTAGGGGTAGTCTGCTTGGTCTCAACTATAAGAAGTTGGTATTAGATTTTGTATAGCGGCTTAATTATGAGAGTATTCAATACTGGACTAGGTCCCGGGGTTTTTCTGCATTTGCGGTTTCCTCGTTAACAATATCTTGCTGTGTCTTTTACTTTGATTTCCGCATTATAATTGTTTATTATAATAAAGTAAAATACACATACGTTAACTCAATATTACTTGATAGTGATCCTATAGAGTTTGGTTAAGTCTGAACCTATTATCAATTAACACACTTTGTTGTCGTATTGTCTCGATCTCATATCCATAGACGATCACATAAAGTGTGAATACCGAAGTTGTTTTATTGTCTCGACTTTGTCCATAGACGATCACACTTGGTAAGAGGACTTATAGGTTGAAACAAAAAGATTGTGGTGTATTTGGGTGCTCTCGTCTTTTCAATTGGTATCAGGGCAGAAAAACACGAAAAGATCTAGCAATCTGTGTTTGGTGCGATCCAACCTATAAGAATTGAATATAATGGATGATTCAGTTAATGTAGTAGTAGGATTTGGTATCTTCAAAGTACCGTGGTGGAATACACGAATGAAGACTGTAAAACTCTCAGTTAAGGAACCGTTTAAAAGTTGGTCAGAAACTTACGATTTTCCAAGAAACTCTCTCTTAGATCTAAGAGACAACCCTCTGATTTTCTCTTGTACTGGATTGTTCAAAGGAGGAAATCAATTCAATTCAACAAAATATCATTTGTTAATTTAGAAGGGTTACGTATAATCTCATCAATTGCTTTTGTTTCTCACCGTGAAAATTACATCACTAAGAGAAATTATCATGTGAAAATCTTAAGATTTGTGAATCATACTTTTGGTCATGTATCATCAATATTCACAAACAATACTGTCGGATTAGATTTAAGAAGCAACCTGATGAGAAACTACTTTCAAACAGAAAATCAAAATCCCCATTCTCTAATGACTCGAGAAGTCACTAATAAAGTAAGAATTCTTAGAGCAACTGCAGTGGTGCGAGTATAACCAAAGACCAAAGAGGGAAAAAAAGACCAAAATTTAGGTTTAGTCCGTGCTGTGACACAGCGGTAGAAGACTAAATTTGGTGGGGCGTAAATTATAAGTTCGCCTGGTGTGGGGCGTAAACTTTATGTTCGCCCGACTAAAATAAAATAAAATGGGGCGTTGATTTAATGTACGCCCCACCAAAGAAAAAAAAATGGGGCGTAAAGTTTATCCCCGCCTAGTGTGGGGCGTAAACTTTATCCCCGCCTGGTGTGGGGCGTAAACTTTAAGTTCGCCTGGTTTTGGGGCGAACATTATATCAACGCTCGACTATATTTGGGTTTAGTCTTTGGTCCCCGACCAAATATAGTCTGGGATTTTGGTTTAGTCTGGGATTTGGTCGCCCACTACGTCTCGTTCTCAACCCAAATATTTGAGTTTAGTCCCCGACCGAACATAAAGTTTACGCCCCACACCAGGCGTACATTATATCAACGCCCCACCAAAGAAAAAAAAAATGGGGCGTAAACTTTATCCCCGCCTGGTGTGGGGCGTAAACTTTATCCCCGCCTGGTGTGGGGCGTAAACTTTAAGTTCGCCTGGTTTTGGGGCGAACATTATATCAACGCTCGACTATATTTGGGTTTAGTCTTTGGTCCCCGACCAAATATAGTCTGGAATTTGGGTTTAATCTGGGATTTGGTCGATAGTACGTCCCACTACGTCTCGTTCTCAACCCAAATATTTGAGTTTAGTCGCCCACTGCGGTTGCTCTTACGGCATTAAAAGACAATATTGTAATAAAATCTTATTATAATATAATTCGAGCTAAGAAAATACTTCGATCTTATGAGATTAAGAAAATGAAGTATTCTTTCATCTTCTCTATGAAAAGTAGTTATATGCACTCACCACATAATGGTTTCTTTGAAACCAATGATAGGCTAAAAGGGATCAGTAACCTTAATGAGTCAAGTTATCTTATGTTTAAAATTCCTCAAACATAACTTATAACTTGTGGGTTGATTTTCGGTTCTATGGGCCAATTCGGTTCCTAAAAGCCCATGTGTGGATTGGTATCATCTCTATCGAAAGAGCTTGTTTCCAAAAATATGTTTTCAATATAGGAAATAAAAACTTGGATTATTCCACAAGTTTTTGAAATATTTTCGAATAAGATAAACATTCTGATTTCTCAAAATATTCATCTTGAGGTTTTCTCAAGCATGCTTTCAAAGATGATACCGAATGAAGATCTAAGGAGAAGACTGACAACTATGATTTTCACCAAAAAACTGGCTCGTATGTTTGATGGAAAGCGCTATCAAATTCTTTATGTGGTGAATGAAATAGTCTGCGGGGAGATTGTCAGTTATAATTGTCTCCATAAGATTGAGAAATATCTTGACTCCTTATAGTCTAACAGGCTAACTCTATTCCAGGAAACAAGTCACCATTCAATTCAACTCACCTCCACTCAAAGGGTACATGCATCCAGTTTACTTGATGGTGTATTAGAACTAATTGGAAGAAGAGTCTTGCTTGACGAAAGAGTTGATGCTGAATGGAAACGGGTAATCTCTTACAAAGAACTGTTGAGAACAACCCATAAGAATTCTTCAAATGATGTTAAGCATCTTACTAACATTCTTAATCATTATAAGGATGTTTTGGAGAAATTTCAGTCTCTACTCGATGATATTTCCTCCTAAACGGATTTTTTTTAAAGGGATTAAAAGAACCCTTGCATAGAAACAAGTAGAAGACAAAAGAATAAGATTAGATTCTTATTTACAGAGAAAATAGACATCAATGTTTTGATTTACTTCAATTATTGTATAAGGTCTATTTTCAATAAAACTATCAATCATTTAAGACTAAAATTATTTTTATAGTTTTTGTGTGATAGTTACCGATTTCATAGCCCGTGAATGAATGTTTATATTTTTGATATGTGTATTCGGTTTATGGGATGTTTGATTTCGGTTTTTATTAACCTTAATATTCGATCTCATATGATGTGACCCTTATGATTTGTGTGGCTTTTTTATTTAGCGAGATTAAGTTCTAGCCCATGTTGGTAGGCTTTATCAAAGGATCATAAGGTCTTCCGATTTGAAACTCATATGTGAAATGTCACAACATGTTGAATCAATTTATATTAACATGAGTTGTGATTAGCATAACATATGTGTTTCGGGTTTTCAACTTTTGTTATTGGCACGCATTATTTAAAACCGATTCAACCTTTCTCTGGTAAAGGTTGCTATTGTTGTTGTTCTTTTGTTCTTGCGAGAGGATGACAACACAATGGGGGAGAGTTCTTATTTGAAATTGCGCTTAATTATATATCTTTCTGTGGAGAAGAGGATGCGGAATTTGAAGTAACAAATTTGTTAGTTAATCGTTTTCCTGTTTAAGAAAAGCCTGTTTATATTGCATATATTTTGCTTTTGCTTAACAAAATTTCGGTACAATTGATATGTTCCATTGTATATGGATGTGTGTGTGATTCAATTATTTCCGGTTAAGAAAAATCGTGTCAATTTATTTGGATTATTGTTTGATATCTTCTTTATTGTTGTGTATCAAGTGTTTTTGCTTAACGAAATTCGGTGCAATTGTGGTGCTATAATGTGTATGTTTGTTTCAATTGCTTCCGGTTAAGAAAAATAATTGTGCAAGTCAATTTATTTTGGTTTGTATGTATTGTTCAGGCTTAACAAAAATACGGGGATCATTTGTTTAGTATAATTGATTCCGGATAAGAGAAACTAAGTTAATTCTGATCTTAGTTAGACTTATCAAATTTGAGGATTCGGTTATTCAAGTATAATCGAATGCCTTGACAAGAAAAATTAGTTAACTAAACTAGTGTTTGTCTTGTCTAAAGGGAAAGGTCTAAGTTATTTTCTGAATTATTAGAGCCCGATGAGAGAAATAAAGTTAATTATGATCTTTATTTTGGTCTTATCGTAATAAGCGGTTGTACATACGCAACCGGTCTAACAAGGGAATTAAGTTTATTAGTCGATTTGTTAGACTATTAGGGAAAATTGCTTCGGGCAAACGTTTCCTTGATAACATATTGAAACTAAATTACTTTGTAGTTTCGGTTTTAATATTGGTTATCTAAAATGGTATGTGAAACATTCGTGCTTAACTCTTATAGGTTGTTTACAAGTATTTTAGATCTTCTACGATCCTTTCGGTTTGTCCTTTATTTGCTCGAACCTTTGTCATTTTTTGAAAAAAATGGGGAGAAATATATGGAGTAAATAAGTGATTTTCAATCACTAAGGAAAGGACAATTGTGCTTAAACATTATATCTAATGAAAGAGTAAATCATTGACTAAGGGGGAGAAATATATCATATTGCCGAGTAGTAATTCTTACTACAAAAGAGGAATAACAAAGATGTTCGGATTGAATATTTACCTAGCTTACCTTTAGGGGGAGTAAAAGCTTTTGTTATTTAAATGTCAACATCGACATTTATTGATTGAACATATGCTGGTTATTGTGTTGTTGAAACTTGGAATCAAGCGTATGTAAAATGAATTCTTTTGTAATTTGTTTATCCATATGTAATAAGAGTTTTGTCACTAAAATTGACAAAGGGGGAGATTGTTAGAGCATAGCTCGTTTGAACTCACCAAGCGTTGGTATGTCAAGTTTGGTTGTCATATTTTAGTATCAAAACTCATGTATAGTCGCTTAATTAAATACTAGAGTCAACTTCGTTTAAGTTAGACTAGAAAGTATAGGAATGTTGAGATATACAAGTATTACTCCAAAGACCTGAAGAATGTGAATAAGTAGCGAACTACAACGATGACATCATCCTTCCACTTGAGGTTAGTAATATTGACTTGAACTGTTTCATTCCCAACGTATCTTTCAAGTCGTGCTATATTGAAAACATAACTTTGAAGCTGTATATATTGTACATATTGTATAATAATCTAGTGATGTGACATGATCATAATAGTACAATCATAGTATTAGGGAATTAGACTACTAAGTATAACACTTATCTTTTGAACTTCGTAGATATGACATCGACATAACCTTGTATATATTGTTATGATTATGTGAATGGGTTATGGTGAAGATTTCATCCTAGGAAATAATGTTTTACATTTGTTTAAAGGAAGTACATTCATGAACTTGTTTTATAAATCGAAAGGGGAATCATGAGGTTTATTGGTCTGGCCATTCATTGCAAATCTTTGGATGACCAATATGTGTGAAATGGTAGAACCGATCGTAACCTATGTTATGTATCTTGGTATAACTAATCAAAATGCCTGACTTATAATTTGGTATGACTGGTTTTTATTAATCGGTGTAACCGATCCTAAGTAATCACCATGTGATGGTATGATCGATCTTTGTAATTGGTGTGACCGATTCTAGTAATTGGTGTAACCGATCCTAGTGATTGGTGTGACTGATCACCGAGTGTTATGTAATTCATCCATGTAATTGATAACCGGTCCTGGTAACTGGTGTAACCGGTCCTGGTAACTGGTGTGACCGATCACAAGCAATACCACGTGTAGATGGAAATGATCCTTGTAACTGGTGTAACCGATACTAGTGACTGGTGTGACCGATCACAAGTATTTCCATAATTAGGTGTAACCGATCCTAGTGATTGGTAGAACCGATTGAACCCATGTATGTGATTTGGTATTTGATTAATCACATAGTGGTATGACCGATTCCAAGAATGTAAATCCATGTAAATATGAAATAAGGATTTACAGTAAAAATACGTCAACATACTTTGAACACGAGCATTAACTCTTATTATTTATTGTTCAAAGATTCCTTAGTACTCAAGGTGATCTTGTGCCGAAATAAATTAAGAATCTTTTAATTAAGTTGTTAGTTTTATATGTTTTAATTACCAGGAATTAATGTGTATCTCTAGAGAATAAAATTTAGTAATGTGCATTTACTAATTAGAGATTTTATATTGAGAGATTTCGGAAATATTGGACAAGCATTTATTGGAATTAGGTTCATTGCACATCTTGAAAATATCTTCGGTTTTGGAAATTCCTTGGTGTGCAAACATCCTTGGTCTATAAATACTTAAGTTTTCCTTTCTAGCAAACTATCCTAAGAGCTAGGGAAACTTCATTTCTTGTTGTTTATAGTGGAGCCATCTATTCGGAGAGGAAAGTATCCTAATTAGGTGAAATCTCTTACGACCGCTCGTTTAAAGACTTCTGTGGGATCAAGAAGCTCTACGAGTACCGTTGGTGGGAAACTAGATAATTGTGGTGTTATTAGTTTTCGATTGATTAGATTGAAAAACGATTGTTGAAACTTTGATTGCACCTATTTTGTTTATTCTTGAGAATCTTCTCTTCTGATATAAGATTCACTCAAACTAGATCAAAGTATCGACGGGATCTTTAGAATTGTTGTTAGATCTAAAGACATCTTATGATAATCCATTGTTAACAGACTCCGTTCTGTGCGTGATTGATCACAAGAGATTCAAGTGGTGTTGCGCAGGTTATTGAAGATTAAAGAAGATTTCTTATTAGTTTTCGTATCTCGTGAATTTTTGTGCACAAACCTTGATCGGCTGGGATCCAACTAGAATCGAATTTATTCGATTGATTAGTTGCGTGAGATTGGCATCGCTTTATAGTTTCTCTTTGAGATCTATATTGATTGATTGTGAAACTAGACTTGACTATTTTGATAGTTAAAGTTAGATTGATCTAACTAGACAAAGAAGTTTATTAGATTAAACGGAAGAGCCTTTGTCAACGACTCATCTTATCTTATAGAAAAGTTGATTAGAGTGGTTACCAAACAGATTCTTCCTTTGCTGTTTGGAATACGATTCAAAGGACTTTCAAATCACGTGCGTGACTCTAGAAGTCGAAGCCGCAGGGTTACTGAGGGAACTAAGTAGCTAGGGGTAGTCTGCTTCGTCTCAAATATACGAAGTTGGTTTAGATTTTGTATAACGGCTTAATTCTGAGAGTATTCAAAACTGGACTAGGTCCCGGGGTTTTTATGCATTTTCGGTTTCCTTGTTAACAAAATCTTATTGTGCCATTTACTTTACTTTTTTGCATTATAATTGTTTTGTTATAATTAATGTAAAATTGAACTTTACGTTAACTCCGTATTACTTGATAGTGATCCTATAAAGTTTGGTTAAGTCCGAACCTATTATCAAGTAACACATTTGTTGTCGTATCGTCTCGATCTTGTATTCATAGTCAATTACACAAGTTATCTTGTTGTCGTATTGTCTCGATCTCGTATCCATATTCGATCACACAAAGTGTGAATACCGAAGTTGTTGTATTATCTCGACTTTTTCCATAGACGATCACACTTGGTAAGAGGACTTATAGGTTGAAACAAAAAGATTGTGGTGTATTTGGGTACCCTCGTCTTTTCAATACCCAGCAATAAAGAAGATACCAAACCTTAAGTTAAATAAATTGACACAGTTTTTATTAACCGGAAAAAATTGAATCACATAAACATCCATACACAGCATAATGGAACATATCAATTATACCGATTTTTTTTAAAGCAAAAGCAACATATATGCAATATAAATAGGCTTTTATTAAACAGGAAAACGATTAACTAATAAATAAAATCGTTACCTCAATTTCCGCAGCTACATCTCATCAAAAAGATATATCATTAAGCGCAAGTTCAAAGATATATCATCAGAAAGATATATCAATATAAAGGATATTGTTCCATGTAACCTTACTATTATGATCAATAGAAACTTCTCTCTTCCTCCTCACTTTCCCTATATTTCCACTACAAAACATTATCAAGCACGACTCTACCAACTGGTGAAATTTTTTTTTCTTCATTCAAGATTGGTTATGGATTATTCCTTGAAGATTAGACTGGTTCTGATCGTATTTGTTTATCATCATGTATGCGTTACCAGGTATTTCTTTTGAACAAAGAAATTTCGTTTTCGTAGTATATATTAGGGTTCCACAAATGTATGATTATAAAAATAGAGATTTCATTGTTAGATTTTCATGCAATTTTAATATGTTCAACCCAATTAGGTATTACTTGCGTTATTAAAATTTCAATCAAATCGGAATATGCTGCAATCTCCAAAACCTGATTTTAATAAATCTGTCTACGTTTAGAAAAACCCTAATTTTTAACAGCGTATAAAAAACCTACGTTTTAAGTATTTGAGCCATTGGATTACATTATATATTTGGTATGTTTTGTATATTATTCTTATGGAGCTACTGTATAAATTTCACAATGATCCAACCATTGGAAATACAACAAAGTACGTGATATTTCCAGCCGTGTTTACAGAAACATGATTGGAATAGTCATACGACTTCATGAATATATTTTTATCCAGCCGTTGGATTACCTTATGTTTGGAAAAATATTTTGAAGAAACTTCTGTAATTTTTTTATCATCATCAGACATGGTTACAATTGTTTTCCGATCACTACAATTGGATAATGAAATTTCCAATCTTAAGGTTAATAATAAATTTGGGCCTATATACTAATAGTTTAAAGTTTATTATCAATGCGCCTGAGTACTTCATATATAATGGACCATATATGTGGACTTTTGTTAACCATGACATAGGCAACACAATGGACCGGTCCTTGACCAATCCGTTGACCGGGTTTTGATTAAACTAACTCGATTAAAATTTTACCTTTCGGACTCAGAAGTACTTGAGCACCATTAAAGAGCCTCTGATACAGAAGTCAACTGAGTCTACAAGGAATTTGAAAACCTTCAACCAATGACGATGCGTTGTTCAAAAGATGAAGGCATAACTTCTACGTTTTAAGGCGACATATTGATTTCAGACGATGAAATGCTCTAAAGGAAGTTTTTGAAACATTCATGAAATTTCCCCCCCCAAAAATTTGAATGTTCATTGGAATTTAATACACTTGTAATATTGGCTCAAATAGTAACAATACAAAGTAAATGTATTTTATGAGCATGAGTAATTATGACTCATTTGAATGAGAGTTGGACACTTGGTATAAACATCTACTGAGTATGGTACAAGCGATGGAATGCAAGTATCATATAGTAGCAGCCAACTACAAGATATATAGAGAGTTTAAATGACAACAAACTCACTATATGTTAAAAGAATGTCATACCCCCCGTTTGTCAACTTCAGTGGCAATAAGAAACTTGCCCAATTAATACACTTACATTTTGATAAGTTTATTAATTATCTTTATTCAGCTGAATTTTTTATGAATTGATCCTGGACTATTCATTGTTTGGTAGTTTAATAAATATTTATTTTAAAAGCTAAAATAAAGAACTTTTTTTTGCGAAGAACTATATTCATCGTCTGTACTTATGAAATGAAAAGTATATCATTTCCATGAGACTGAAATACTCTAAATCACTTGAGATATACTCAAAAGTAATTGAGTCAAAAGGATCATTCGTACATTATGATGAAAAGTATATCATCCTCATGAACTGTAACTGTTAGAGCACTTCTCGGTCGAACTCGCAAGCGTTGCTATCTCAAGCTTGTTTGTCAAGTTTAGTTTCCAAAACTATAAGTCTTGATTTCTAGTCTACTTATAGTTAAGTCTCGGATTAGGATAGAAAGTGTAGTTGAGATTTAGACTTCACGGTGTTCATCGTATGAAGACGAAGAACTACTCAAGGGAACTTGTGGAAGTTTATCAACAAAAGGTATGTGGATACTTGAACTCATCTATCACTCAAAAGTCTATCTACTCCATCTCCTATTTGAGACAAAAGTCGTATTGCTATATAGATTTCATTTATACACATTTGATATTTCGATCCGAGTTTATCCCGCTTATCTATTTCTCGAAATATGTGTTGGTAAGCTTTCGCTTTAACCAAGTTCATCTTTTATTCTTGACGACAGTCAAAAGATGATCATGTGAAAATCGCCTTGTAACATCTTACATGGTTTGTGTGATGCAATCATTTGGTGTAGAATCGGAATGTTTCGTATTGATCATTCGATCACTTGAAAATTTCTTTGGAGCTAATAGTTGTGTGAGACATCTATTGTTGTCTTCTAAGAATGTTTCAATGATTTAAATGAGAGTTTAGAACCTGTAACCATGATTGGATATAAACATAGTGTGTGTATTCACATTTGTGTAAAGTCCAAGTCCGAGAACCATGGTATGCGTCCACGTACGCGTACTGGTTGGTGAATGGAAGTCCGGGAACTAGGTATGCGTACCCGTACGCGTACTGGCGTAAGTTTAGGTCCCGTGAATTTTTGTTGGAGTTTGGAAGTGTACTAGTATGCGTACACGTTCGCGTACTGGCGAAACCAAACTCACGTCCGACTACTTAAGTATGCGTACCCGTTTGCGTACTTGAGTGGGTTATGTTCTAAAATCGGTTTGATCATGAACTAATACATTTATATATTGAGGAATGCAATCTTTTGCAAACCGTGACTATAATATTCATGAAATGATTCGAGTGAATCAAAATCGATTTTGCTTCAATTGTGTCTTATATATTTCTATGAGAATATAAACAATTGAACAACTCTATAACTAGTCTCATTTGAGTCATTTGAATTAGTTGTGATAAAGATGAATAAGGTTGATATGTAAGTGTTCATGGCTAACCTCGGTTAACTATTGTTGAACCAAGTAAAAGTACACATTTAGGTATGGTTACCTTTATCTAAATGTTAGTACATTTCATTTGTGTATGACAAGCTAAGTTCAATCTAACAGTTGAAAGATATTAGCTTGAATCTAATCAGGTTTTCATCTAACGGTGAATATTGAATGCTTTGTTACCAAGGTAACATTGATTGCAAACCCTGATTTGGAGACTATATAAAGAAGAACTCTAGCAACTGGGAAACCTAATCCCCACACCTTCTGTGTGATACTAGTTGCGACTAGAGTCGATTCTCCTTTAACCTTAGGTTTTTCTAAAACCCAGTAGGTTAACGACTTAAAGACTTCATTGGGATTGTGAAGCCAGACCCAACTATTTTGTCTGTAATTGCGTGTTCAGATCTTGCTGTTTTCTATTGTGATTGAGTACTATCTTCTTTAAGATTCGCTCGAGATTTATTATCCGATAGGCAAGATTGAAAAGTAGTCACAAACACCTTCGTCTCATCGTTTGTGATTCCAGAATATCTTGTTTCGTTAATCGATTAAGATTATTGTGAGGTGATTGATATTACTTGGATGTTCTTCGGGAATATAAGTCTGGTTTATCAATTGGTTCCTGTTCACCTTGATTTATTAAAATACGGAACAAAACTCGTAGGTATATCTGTGTAAGACAGATTTATCTATTCAATAGACTTTTCTGTGTGATACAAATTTGTTTATTAAGTCTTCGACTTTGGGTCGTAGCAACTCTTAGTTGTGGGTGAGATCAGCTAAGGGAATCAAGTGCGCAGAATCCGGCGTGGTTCAAGAGGCGTAAGGAACGCAACTGTACCTTGATCAGTGCGAGATTGGTTAGGGCTAAACTACATTACAGTCCGAAGTTAACTTGGAGTAGGCTAGTGACTGTAGCGGATTAATACAGTGTGGTGCTCAAAGCTGGACTAGGTCCCAGGGTTTTTCTGCATTTGCGGTTTCCCCGTTAACAAAATTTCTAATGTCTATGTTATTTCTTTTCCGCATTATATTTGTTTATATAATTGAAATATCAAAAGTTGTGCATAGTTTAATCAATTAGATAATTCAACCTTTGGTTGTTGATATAAATTGATTGACACTTGAACATTGGCCTTTGGTACCGTTCAAGTTGTTTCACATAATAATCGTGCTCATGGATTTCTATATCTGTTTGATTTGCTGATTACATTGTGAAACAGAGATACAACTCTTGGATATATTTCCATTGATTGAGTCTGACTGTCTAGTTGATTCTCTTGGAGTTGTCCATACAGATTGCTAAGCGAAATATTGGGTGAAGTTGTTAGACCCCCGTTTTTTCAGTAACACTCTAAAGTAAATGGGATAATTTTTTTTTTTGTTACGTAATAAGGACACACCACTTATTACACGAAGCTCTTAAGGAAATATATTAAACTGCTTGTTGAATTGTTTTCTTATATAATACCATGTGATGATGCTCAATCTTTGTTGCCTAATTGGTATAAAGATTAAAGTTACTTGAGCTCTGTAAGAACTAAGAGCTAATCACACTTTGTCAAGTTCCTACGAAATCTGTGCAAACGGTTATCCTACGAAAATTCATTGTGAGAACGTAAATGCATATATAAATTGCCTCTAATGAATTGAAAGGAATCACATTTAGAGAAAATAATGAGCCAATTAATCTAGTGAACTATAAATCACTAATACTTGGATCCATATCGTCACCGACAATGTAATGTTGGAATTGACTCATTCAGGTTTTGACATAGCCATAAAAACACTTTGGTTGTGACATGATGCTCTGTTTTGAAAGAACTCAAATGAACATCTAAATTTGAGTGAACAAGAAAATGGGAATTACAAATATCGAAAGAATGCAAAGTGACAACATCTCTCATAATCAACGATTTCTAAAGTACTAGAAATAATGCCTCCCTCCCATTATGCTTTTAAAGTAATAAAGCATGTCACTCATTTTACAAAATCTTTCTTTAGTAAACATGATTGAGACCATCCTAAGATGCAAATGGTAAACAACTTTTTTTCAAAAGAAACAAAGTGATAGTTGTGGACATATCCATACAGAATGCGGTCCATTCAAGTGATTTATGACTATGGTGGAAAATTCGAAGTGTTGAATTAATTATTGTTCACAAGAAATTATGAGTTTTTGAAACAATTCTAGCACATATTATACAATTTAAGGTCTCACCAACCTTGTTAATGCTATATATTTTACATCAAAAGGACTTGATGGGTATTGCATGTTTAATAGGATCATTGTAGAGCATCCTACACCCCATGGTCTCACAGAGGCTACCATCAAAGGTTATATATGGTGTCTAGGGATAGGTTATGCGTAACAACCTTCCTATAAATTCTTGGGGGATATGCAATATTATACGCATATTTACTTATTCGTTTTAGAACCCACAATTAGTTAACCATTTTTGCGTACCAGTTGGTAAATGGTTATAAGCCTGACATTTGTATTCTTACGCATTTTTGGTTGTGCTATATATGTGCCACTACGACTCCACATCGTACTATAGTTGGTCATCAAAACAATTAAGTAATTATGTTGGATATGAATTCCCAACAATTATCCGCATTTTGAAACCTTTGGCAGGCGATCTCTTAACCGTTATATTTGCGGATTGTCACTTTGATGAGACAGTCTTCCCATTGCTAGGGGGATAGGGGGAGATACAAAAAAGGATTTTCTAAGGGAACGATAGGAATTGTCGTGGTGTGTTCCCACTCTGTCTGATATTGATTCTTGTACTCCACAAATGTAAATGTGAAGTGAAAAGAATAATCGATTTTCAGAAAGTGCACTGATATCGGTAACGTGACAAGATCATACATACCAGCTACAAATGTGTCCGCAAGGTTAGAAATCTTCAGTATGGGGTGCACCATAGACTAAGGTGTTGTAACTACACTTGGTGGAAGTGTAGTTAAGGCCGTGGTTCCACAAAGGAAGATTGAGAGACCACCAGGTTAGATCAATACTCACCTAGAAAGGAGGTAGATGAGTAAGGCACAACCTAATTCATTAATGAAATCATCTCATTTGATTGTCTCTGACTATGTACATGAATCAATACTGGAGGACGCTCCGAAGTTTAATTGTTAGAGCATTGCTCGGTTGAACCCACCAAGTGTTGGTATGTCAAGTTTGGTTGTCATATTTTAGTGAACCAAAAGTCATTTAAAGAGTCGCTTGATTATTTACTAGAGTCAACTTCATATAGGTTTACTAGAAAGTTATTAGGATATGAGACTTACAAGTATTACGTGAAGACTTGAAGAATGTGAAGAAGTAAAAATCTACAACGATGACATCATCATTCCTCTTGAGGTTAGTAATATTTGACTTGAACTGTTTCATTCCTAACGTATCTTTCAAGTCGTGCATATTGAAAACATAACTTCGAAACTGTGAATGATTATACTCTAGTTAGACATAGTATTAAGGAATTACAATACGAAGTATAATGTCTATCTTTTGAACTTCGTATATAAGACATCGACATAATCGTATGAATGCTATTTTGATTATGTGTATGGGTATGGGTGAAGATTTCGTCCTAGGAAACAATGTTTTACATTTGCTTAAAGGAAGTACAATTCGTAAACTTGTTTTGTGAATCGAAAGGGAAATCGCTGGGCCTATTGGTATTGTTATTCATTGAAAATCTTTGGATTACCAATATGTGTGTTTAGTATAATCGCTCATAACTTGTTTATGTATCTTGGTAAAACTATTCACAAGGCCCGACTTTTGTATTGGTATGAATTTTATTAGTGAAACCGATCTTAAGTAATCACCTGAGATGGTATGATTGATATGTTGTAATTGGTATGACCAACTCTAGACATTAGGGAACTGATCCTAGTAAGAGGTGCAACCGATCACAAGTGTGTCGAATCGATACTTGTAAGAGGTACAACAAGTCTTAGTAGTTGGTAACCGATCCTATGACTTGTGCAACCGAATACAAGTTAAATACCATAAATATGTGGTAACCGATCCTAGTACCTAATCAACCAAATTTTGGAAAGCTAGTGTGACCGATCCTAGTACCAACATGGAGGTAGAACCGAAACTTGTTTTGGTAGAACCTTGAAACCCATTAATGGTGATTTGATAGGATAATCAATCACATAGTTCTTGTAACTCGGATGAACCAATTCTAAACTTGTTTGGAAGTGTGGCAAATCGGTTCCAAGATTGTAAATATGAAAAAGGATTTACAAAGTAAAGATGTCGACATACTTTGAACATGTGCAGTAACTCTTATCTTTTATTGTTCAAAGATATTCCTTAATACTTAAAGGAGAATCCCGGATCGAAATAAATTGAGAATCTTTTAATTAAGGTTTTTAGTTTTATATGCTTTTAATTTCCAGCAATTAAAATGCATATCTTTAGAAAATAAAAATTGGTAATGTGCATTTACTAATTGGAGATTTTCTACTGAAATTTCGGTCAATATTTGGACAGAGCATTCCCAGGAATTATGAAAACCGAATTTGGAAATATATTATATCTTGAGAATATTTTCGGTTTTGGAAATTTCTTGGTGTCCAAACTTCCTTGGTCTATAAATATTGAAGTTTGCATTTCGAGCAAACTAATCCTCAGAGCCAGCAAAACTACCTTGTTGTGTTGTTACTGGTGGAGCCGTCTATTCGGAGAGGAAAGTATCCTAATTAGGCGAAATCTCTTACGACCGCTCGTTTTAAAGACTTCTTTGGGATTGGGAAGCTCTACGAGTACCGTTGGTGGGAAACTAGATAATTGCAGTTTATTATTAGTTTTCGATTGATTTGATTGACTAACGGTTGTTGATCTTTGATTACACCTAGTTTGTTTATGCTTGAGAATCTTCTCTTCTTATATAAGACTCACTCAAAGTAGATCGAAGTTTCGACGTGGATCTTTAGACTGTTTGTAGATCTAAAGACGTCTTGTGATAATCCATTGTTAACAGACTCCGTTCTGTGTGTGATTGATCACAAGAGATTCAAGTTGATTGTGTGCGGGTGTTTATTGAAGATCTAAGAAGATTTGAAGACAAAGAAGATTTCTGATTTGAGTTCATAATCTTTGGTGTGCACAAAACTTGATCAGCTGGGGATCCAACTATAATCGGTTTATCTTTGTGATAACCTTGATTGATTAGTTAAGTAGATCGACATCAATACAATTCTTTGTGATTCGAAGTATTGATTGCATAGTCTAAACAATTACTTTGGTAGTTGTTGATAGATTGATCTAAGAACCTGACAAAGGAGTTTATTGGGATAAACGGAAGAGCCTTTTGTCAAACTCATATCACGTTGTTTGAAAAGAGTTGTTACCGAACAGATTTGTTGTTCCTTTACTGTTTGGAATACGAACCAAAGGAACTATTCCAAGTGCGTGACTTATTGCAAGTTGGAGGCGCAGGGATACAGACGAAACTAGGTGAACTATAGATTTAGTTGCTTGGTCTCAACTATACGAAGTTGGTTTAGATTTTGTATAGCGGATTAATCCAGAGTATTCAATTTTGGACAAGGTCCCAGGGTTTTTCTGCATTTGCAGTTTCCTCGTTAACAAAATCTTGCCGTGTCTTTTACTTTTCTATTTCCGCAATTATAATTGTTTTTTATTATAATTAGAAGTAAAATACACAAATGTTAATTCTTAATTACTTGATAGCAATCCTATTGTGTTTGGTTAAGTCCGAACCTATTATCAAGTAATCATACTTCGTTGTTGTATTGTCTCGATCTTGTATCCATAGTCAATCACGCAAGTTATCTTGTTGTCGCATTGTCTTGATCTCGTATCCATAGATGATCACACGAAGTGTGAAGCGATTAGTTGTATTATCTAGACTCAGTCCATAGACAATCACTTTCGGAGAAAGGACTTATAGGTGGAAAAGTTTTAGATTGAGGTATATTTGGGTACCCTTGTATTTTCAATTGGTATCAGAGCAGGCAAACACGAAAAGATCTAACAATATGTGTTTGGTGCGATCCAACCTATAAGAATTGAATCTAATGGTTGATTCAGTTAACGTAACGGCATGATTTGACTACTTCAAAAAATCGTGGTGGAAGACACGAATGAAGTATTTAATACTCTTATTCCTAAATGTTTTAGGAATTGGAATTATATCCATGTATGTCTTGGGTGACTTACATAATCCTTTGGATCCGATAGAGTTGTATATCATTGTGTTTGATACTAACTGTGACAATGATACAATTCTCTATGAGACAGGATGTATCTTGAAAATGCATAAGATTCCTTTCAAATTTTTTCATTATTATATGAACCATGGCTATTGTGTTCTAGAAAAATTTGGAATCTTAAATATATTTTGGATATCATATCAAAGTATATATGAAAAGGAGAGGGTACCCAAATATACCTCAAGCTAAAAAAATTTCTACCTATAAGTCCTTTCTCCGAAAGTGATTGTCTATCGACAGAGTAGAGACAATGCAACTAATCGGTTCACACTTCGTGTGATTGTCTATGGATACAAGATCGAGACAATACAACAACGAAGTATGTTTACTTGATAAGAGGTTCGGACTTAACCAAACACAATAGGATTACAATCAAGTAAAATAGGAATTAACGTTTGTGTATTTTACTTCTAATTATAATAAAAACAATTATAATTGCGGAAATGGAAAAGTAAAAGACACAACAAGATTTTGTTAACGAGGAAACCGCAAATGCATAAAAACCCTGGGACCTTGTCCAGAATTGAATACTCTCAGGATTAAGCCGCTATACAAAATCAAACCAACTTCGTATAGTTGAGACTTATAAACTAAACCTATAGTTCACCTAGTTCCGTTTGCATTCCCATGCCTTCAACTTATGAATAAGTCACGTACTTGGAACAATTCCTTTGGTTCGTATTCCAAACAGTAAATGAACAACAAATCTGTTTGGTAGCAACTCTCTTCAACCAAGTGATGTGAGTTCGACAAAGGCTCTTCTGTTTATCTCAATAAACTCCTTCGTCTGGTTCTTAAATCTATCTTATTCTCAACTACCAAAGGTAATTGTTAAGATTTTTCAATCCATACTTTTAATCACAAAGAATTGTATTGATGCCGATCTACACAACTAATCAATCTAATCTACCATAAGGATAAACCGATTATATTTGTATCCTCTATACCGAAACAAGTATTGTGCACACCAAATATTATGAACCCCAAATCAGAAATCTTCAATATCTTCTTTGTCTTCAAATCTTCTTAGATATTCAATAAACGCCTGCACACAACAACTTGAATCTTTTGTGATCAATCACGCCTAGAACGGAGTCTGTTAACAATGGATTATCACAAGACGTCTTTAGATCTACAAACAGTCTAAAGATCCATGTCGAAACTTCGATCTAGTTTGAGTGAATCTTATATCAGAAGAGAAGATTCTCAAGCATAAACAAACTAGGTGCAATCAAATTTCAACCACCGTTAGTCAATCAATCAATCGAAAACACAAGATAAACCGCAATTATCTAGTTTCCCACTAACGGTACTAATAGAGCTTCTCAATCCCAAAGAAGACTGAGCGGCCGTAAGAGATTTCGCCTAATTAGGTTACTCTCCTCTCTGAATAGGCGGCTTCACCAGTAACAACATAACCGAGGAAGTTTGCTATCAAGAAGGATTAGTTTGCTAGAAATGCAAACTTCAAGTATTTATAGACAAGGAAGTTTGGACACCAAGGAATTTCCAAAACCGAAAATATTCTCAAGATATGCAATATATTCCAAATTCGGTTTCCATAATTCCTGGAAATGCTCTGTCCAAAATATTGACCGAAAATCTCTTTGGAAAATCTTCAACTAGTAAATGCACATTACTAGTTCTCATTTTCCTAAAATAAAATTAAAAACCTTAAATAAAATATTCTTAACTTATTTATGTTTCGATCCTGGGATTCTCTTCCTTTAACTATTAAGGAATAACTTTGAACAATTAAAGATAAGCGTTACTGCACATGTTCAAAGTTGTTGATATCCTTACTTTGTAAGTCCTCTTTCATACTTACAATCTTGAAACCGATTTTCCACACTTCCAAACAAGTTTAGAATTGGCTCATCTGACTTTCAAGAACTATGTGATTGATCAAGAACACTCAATCACCAATCATGGGTTTAACGGTTCTACCAAAACAAGTTTCGGTTCTATCTCCATGTGAGTACTGTGCATAGTCACACTAGCTTTCCAAAATTCGGTTGACTAGGTACTAGGATCGGTTCCCCACATATATATGGTATCTAACTTGAATGTGTTGCACATGTCCATAGGATCGGTTCCCCTTTGCCTAAAAACATGTTGCACATGTCCATAGGATCGGTTCCCCTTTCTGCTAAAACATGCTGCACCTCATAAAAGGATCGATTCCCCTTTGTGATGTGTTGCACCTCTTACTAGGATCGGTTCCCCTTTACCCAGAGTCGGTCTTACACAAAATCACAAACTCGATCATACCATCTCAGGTGATTACTTAAGATCGGTTTCACTAATAAAAGTCATACTAATTCAAAAGTCAGGCCTTTGTGAATAGTTTTACCAAGAACACAAACAAGTCATGAGCGGTTATAATAATCACACATATTGGTTGTTCACAAGATATGCAATGAATAACAATACCAATAACGCCTGGCGATTTCCTTTTTGATTCACAAAAAAAGTTCATGAATTTACTTCCTTAAAACACATGTAAAACATTGTTTCCTAGGATGAAATCCTCACCTCATACCCATACATAATCACAATATCCTTTAAACGATTATGTCAATGTCTTATCTACAAAGTTTAATGGTTAAGCACTAAACCTCGTATTGTATTCCTTAATATTATGTCTAACTAGAGTGTTCATGCTTCACAATTTTGTTTTCAATATGCAAAGATACGTTAGGGAATGAAATAGTTCAAGTCAAATATCACTAACCTCAAGTGGAAGGATGATGTTGCCGTTGTAGATTCTTACTTCTTCACTTCTTCAAGTCTTCGCAATACTTGTAATGTCTCATATCCTAATACTTTCAAGCTAACCTATACGAAGTTTAATCTAGTACATAATCAAGCGACTCTTTAAATGAGTTTTGATTCACCAAAATATGACAACCAAACTTGACATACCAACGCTTGGTGGGTTCAACCGAGCATTGCTCTAACAATCTCCCCCTTTGTCAATTTTAGTGACAAAACTCTTACATCATATTGATAAACAAATTACAAGAATTCATTACACATACGCTTGATTCCCGAATTCAACAGCACAATAACCTGTATACATTCAATCTTTAAATGTTGCTATTGACATTATGATAACAAAGAATATTACTCCCCCTAAAGGTAAGATAGGTAGATTTTATCAATCCGCACGTATTTGTTATTCCTTTTTAATGATATGTTACTCCCCCTTATTCTATGCTTTCACTCTTTCGTTAGATAAACGTTTAAGCACCAATGTCCTTTCCCTTAGTGATACCAATCAATATAAAATCAATGCCAGTATCACTTGTTTACTCCATATATTTCTCCCCCTTTTTGTCACAAAATGACAAAGAAACGAAAAAATAAAGGACAAACCGAAAAGAATATTACAAATCTCAAAATAGACTTGCAACCTATAGAGTTAAGCACGAGGGTTCCACACACCATTTTTGATGACCAATATCAAAACCGAAACTACAAAGTAATTTTGTTTTGATATGTTATCAAGGAAACAATTGCCCGAAGCAATTTTCCCTACTAGTTTAGACCTTAGTCGCTTTGCTAAACCGATTGTACAAATACAATCGCTTGTTCGATAAGACCAAAATAAAGATAACTCTATTTTTCTCATCAGGTTCTAATTATGCATATAACTTAGACCTTTCAGTTTTAAACAAGACAAGTACTAGGTTAGTTAACTAGCATTTCTTGTTAAGGCATTCGATTAGACTTGAATAACCGAAACCTCCACTTTGATAAGTCTAACTAAGATCAGAATTAACTTAGTTTCTCTTATCCGGAATCGAATTGGACTAAACAATTCATCCCGTAAACCTTTTCTTTCGTTAAGCCGTAAACAATTCATACAAACCAAAATAAATCAACTTGCATAATTATTCACCTCAGCCGGAAGCAATTGAAACAACATAGACATTAATGCACCACAATTGCACCGAAATTTTGTAAGCTTAAATGATTGATACCTGGTGTGGTTGTGAATAAAGGTAAAAAGAGTTTCGATTCTCGAACTTGTGAAGGATTTTTTTAGACTTAAATTCAAAACAAAAATAGAAAACTCACTAAAAATTATAGCAAACTCAGACAAAGATGTTATCAATATTAAAAGACACTGAGGCTAAGATTCCACTATTTTCCAAGTTCAAAGTGATTTAATCCAATATTTATATTCATGCAATTTTCTCGTTTAATTTGATTCTAAACTATTGCAACAAGTAGATTCTCAAAATAACAAGTGTAAATCCGAAGCATAGAACATCAAAAACCTAGGTCCAAGTATGCTCTCTCAAAAGAAATAACAATTGCTTAACAAAAACTATTCAAACAATTTTCGATCAAGGCAAATAATCATATAATAATTGCAAATAAATAAATAAAATAGAATATACCACTTTTTGTGGGAAAAACAGCTTCCTCTATCGCCTCAACAATGGGGTTTAGCTCCTCATATTAACCACTTGCTCAAAATACATGTGTGTTGCTCAAAAGTTGATTAAAAAGAAGAGAAGGTATTAAACAACGTGTTTGTAACAGTTATAATTGTTACAGAACCACAGTTACAAAGAACCCTAACACAAAACTGTTGCGAACTGGAATTAATTGTTACAGAAATTGTGGCAAATTGATTGAATTTGATAGAAAAGGCCACAGAATCTGCGACTGTTTCTTACTGATGTTCTGTGTTCTTCTTCTACCTCTCGCTTGTGTTCTCTGCAAATTGATTGTTTTCTCTCTGTATTGCTCCTAAACTTCCCCAAAGTGAACGTAACCCTTTCATGATTCTCAGCAACTCTATATATAGCCAACAGGTCCCAAAAACTCGATCGAATTCCTTGTTTATCTCCCTTTTTCTTCAACAGAAATTTACGGGATTTCTTTCCCTGCCAAGCCTCTCTACACGTCTATGTACGTTCAAACCTTCCAAAACTCGATATACACGAATCCTAGAAGAATATATCTCATCTTCTTTGCACGTACTTTCCAGAAATATAACTAGAAAATCCAACGTTATCTTCCCTTCCTGTTTTGATTGATTCGAAGATTTGCTCCTATTTCTTCGAATCTGAGAACATACCAATCCTGTTTGGTGGTGACAGGACCATATCAATCCAAAGCCACTTCAAACTCCAACATAATATCACCCATTGGCCGATACAGAAAACCTCAATAGTCCCGTGAAACTCCACACCTCTGATTTCTTCTTCCGGCTTATCCAGCCCAACTCATTCGATCCAATCAAACGTACCAGCCCTGTTATGCTCTAGGAAGTCTAGTCCACCAAAGTTCTGAGATTGAATCTCCTCAAAACTCGAACAAAACTTCAACCCTAATCTGGTTCATGACAGCACCATTTCCCTCCTCTTTTGAAGTTTGAATTTGGGAAGAAAGGGGTGCCCCCTTATCCTCTGATAGGGTGTCGATAACATCTGTCCTGGGGGTGTCCTGGGGGTGTCCTGTGGGTGCCCCTTAGTAATTTGGGTACCCCTTATCCGTAGTGAGGGTCCGAATAGCATGTGTCCTCCGGGCGCTTTTACCAACTTTTCGAGCCGATTTTTCCAAAAATGTTTATTGGCCAAAAATACCTACACACGCATAAAACACCATAATAAGTACAAAAATGAGCACTATCAATATATAGAATCGAGACAAATTAGACACAAAAATGTGTCTATCAAATACCCCCAAACTTATTATTTGCTAGTCCTCGAGCAAAAATAAAATAAAAACAAAATCCTAACTCACTGTCGCAGGCATCGTCGATTGCATTTAGCGTATGTAATAAGCCTTTAAACCCCTAGGTGGCCCTAGTGGCCGAGTTATAGTCTCGGGAGGGCTTACAAGAGATATACCCATAAAACCTTTACACTCCAGACCCTAACTATCTACGCAGAACCTTGGAAGGCACTAAAGAATCTCCTTGGTTGGCATACTTATTGACTACAGGAGGAAGTACCCTGATGCGAAATTCCAATTGTTGTACACGAGTTTGCACTCAAGCATACTAAAATTCATATATAAGTAACAGAGCTCTACTCAAATAGTTTCTGAACATCATAACCGGAGTCAACCAATCACATGGATAGATTAAGAAGATGGATGTAGAGAAAAACGTAGATGGTTTTGATGTTGACTAAGGTGAACGGTGTTTCCCATATCTGTCTGAAGGCCACTGCCAAAATGAACATATCCTAATGGACTGAGATACTAGTCTGACTAATATCAACACAGCTGGCATATACAAGGGAACCAGTGGTCGATAATCCTAACTCTAGGTCAACACAACTGCCATATACAAGGGTTCCAGTGGTCGACTTTATTGAATTTATTCCGGTTGGTCTGGTCTCAATTCTTTTTTTTTTTTTTTGGTATCTCAATCACTATATTTCACCCTAGCAATGGTAACAACTTGAATCGTGAGCCCCACCTAATCACTTAGAGAAACATATTTTAAAGAAAACAAAATAAAAATAGAAGTGAAAAGGATTCAATGAGATATGGCGAAACTACCATGTTTTTTCTTTAATTATAGCACCTGAGCTTTGTGCTTTTATGAATAGACTCTTTAGATGTTTCCATCTAATCAGATTGGTTCCTCAAATCCTACAACCAAAATGCTTCCATCCACTTAGATTGGTTAGTGCCATCCTTAATAAGCATAAATTGCTAGGCTCTGGAGTTTATTTATTGTAACAAAAAGGTAACAAAAGTTTCTACCCCACCCCCAAACGTAAATCTAACATTGTCCTCAATGTTTCTAATTTAACAACAATACCAAAAATATAAGTAACATGAGGAAATAGTAAAGAGAGAAGTCGGAAAGATAGTACCTGGGTGGAGTGTAACCAAAAACCTACAAAAATAATATACAACATACAAACCGCCTCGATGGTCAATCAAGGTAAACAGGGTCCTCCAGAGGGACCTCCTCAACATCACCTGTAGGAAAAGGCTCTAAAAAGGGCTTCAATCGCTGACCGTTAACCTTTGAAGAACTACTACCATCTGGTGTCTCAATCTCAATACCTCCATTAGGAAAAACAGTACAGACCACAAAAGAACCGGTCCACCGAGAGCGCAACTTCCTGGGAAATAGATGCAAACGAGTGTCATACAGAAGAACTTTTTGACCTGGAGAAAATGAATTTCGTAAAATATTCTTATCATGCACAAGTTTCATTTTGTTCTTATACTCCTTAGCACTATCGTATGCATCTCTACGAATCTCGTCCAACTCATTGAGCTGGAGATTTCTGTGAGCTCCTGCCTTGTCAAGTGAAAAATTTAGCTGCTTAATAGCCCAATAGTCTCTATGCTCTAACTCGACAGGAAGGTGACATACCTTGCCAAATACTAGATGATAAGGTGACATTCCAATGGGTGTCTTAAGCGCAGCATTTATAAGCCCATAAGGCATCGGTAAGCCTCGACGACCAGTCTTTCCTATTGGGATTAAATGTTTTCTCTAAAATACGCTTAATTTCCCTATTGGAGACCTTTACCTGACCACTAGTCTGTGGGTGATATGGGGTAGCTACTTTGTGGGTAATACCATATTATTTCATTAAAAGAGCAAACGGTCTATTACAAAAGTGTGAACCTCCATCACTAATTATAGCTCGCGACAAGTATGTAAAGATAACCAAAAGTACCAAAACGTGTAAGTATGTTCTCTTTCAAAAAACACAATGACTATGGGAGTCTTTAAACAACGGACTACGACCCCGTGGTCATTTGTTTTACACTCGTTAACATCTCCTAATAACTGCCAATCAACCCACTTAGACACATAGTCTACAGAACAAGATAATTCAAGTATGTAAAGATAACCAAAAGAATTAGGAAATGGACCCATAAAATCAATGCCCCACACATCAAAGACCTCAATCACCAAAATAGGGTTCAAAGGCATCATATTTCTACGGGAAATGGTTCCTAACCTCTTGAAATGCTCACAAGAAACACAATGACTATTTCAAAGGGAGTCTTTAAACAACGAATTCTTAAGCATCTCAAAAGCCTCTAAACAAGCATCATCAAAGACAAACTTAACATCTTTTGCAAGCAAATTGCAAAGAGGTCTAGAAATATGGCAAAATCCTTAATGAATCGACGGTAAAACCTGCAATATATTTTACGAATTTTGGGACTTATCTACCTCTATACCCCTTGAAGAAACGATGTGCCCTAGTACAATTCCTGATTTAACCATGAAATGGCATTTTTCCCAATTAAGCACTAAATTCTTTTCCTTACACCTAGTCAACACTAATGTCAAATGATGCAAGCACTCATCGAATGATGAACCAAATATTGAAAAATCATCCATAAAAACCTCTAAAAACTGTTCTACCATATCAAAAAATATGCTCATCATACAACGTTGAAAAGTCGCAGGGGCATTACATAACCCGAAAGGCATGCGTCTATACGCAAAGGTACCAAAGGGACATGTAAAAGTAGTTTTCTCTTGGTCTTCTGGGGCAATTACGATCTGATTATAACCAGAGTATCCATCTAAGAAGCAATAATGACTATGTCCAGCTAATCGCTCTAGCATTTGGTCGATAAAAGGAAGGGAAAAGTGATCCTTCCTTGTGACCTTGTTCAATTTCCTATAGTCAATACAGACACGCCATCCCGTGGTCACTCGGGTTGGGATTAACTCATTATTATCATTACGGACTACGGTGATACGATTTCTTGGGGACAACCCGAACGGGGCTGACCCACTTACTTGTCTCGAAATTTGGTAGATAATACCTGCATCTAACAACTTAAGCACCTCTTTTTGAACTACCTCTTTCATGTTAGGTTTCAGTCGACGTTGCATCTCCCTAGAAGGTTTGGAGTCTTCTTCTAAATGAATCTGATGCATACACACAAGTAGGACTTATACCCTTAATGTCTGCTATAGTTCACCCTAAAGCTTCCTTATTATCTTGAAGTACTTTTACTAGCCTACTTTCCTGATCACTATCCAAATCGGAAGCTACAATCACAGGTAAAGTCTCAGATGGGCCTAAAAACACATACTTTAGAGTGTCGGGTAGTGGTTTTAGGTCAAACTTAGGAGGCTCTTCTAAAGAAGGAATTAAGGTAGTCTCAGAAACTGGTAATGGTTCGAACCTAGCTTTCCATCTATCGATGTGTCTAACACAGGGGTAGAATCTAATAGAGCATTCACTTTTTCAATAGTGCTATCGTCATCAAAATCTAAACCAAAATGGGATAGACAACTTTCTAATGGGTCTTCAGACAAAATGTTCGGTAATGACTCCTGAACTAAGGCTTCTATCATGTTCACCTCTTCAACACATGTGTCATCTAGCTCATAAGGTAGCTTAATGACATTAAAAATGTTCATCTCCATAGTCATATTACCAAAAGATAAATTCATCACACCATTTCGACAATTAATAATCACATTAGACGTAGCTAAAAATGGGCGACCTAATATCACATGTATCTGGTTCTCTGGGTCGGGGACAGGTTGGGTATCTAGCACAACAAAGTCAACTGGATAAATAAACTTGTCGACCTCAATGAGAACATCCTAGATAACACCTCGAGGAATTTTAACAGACCTATCAGCTAACTGCAGAGTCATCTGAGTAGGTTTCATTTTACCAAGTCCTAGCTGTAAGTACACATGGTACGGCGTAAGTTCAAACTGGCTCCTAAGTCAAGTAAAGCTTTTTCTACCCGGTGTTTACCTATTGTACAACAAATGGTAGGGGAACCTGGGTCTTTGTACTTTGGAGTTGTGGTGTTCTGAATGATTGAACTTACGTGACTAGCTAAAAAGGCTTTCTTATGGACGCTAAGTTTTCGCTTTCGCGTACACATATCCTTAAGGAACTTGGCATTAGCAGGAATTTTCCTAATTGCATCTAATAAAGGAAGGTTTATGGTAACTTGCTTAAAAACCTCCAATATGTCATTAAAGTTCGATTTCTTCTTTGTTGGTACTAATAGTTGGGGAAACAGGGCTCTAAGCACATAATCAGACCTCTCAGGAACATAATTGACATCATCAGAAACTTTATCAGCTCCATCAGCTAGTGGTGGTCCTGAGCCTGAGGGGTGAACTACAGTATGTTCATTATCGGGCATGGTTACCTGATTGTCTACTACTCTACCACTCCTAAGGGTTCTAATAGCATTCAACTGATTCGATGGTTTTGCACCTACTTCATGAACTCATCTAGGGTTGGGTTGTGTTTGACTAGGAAACTTACCTTTTTCTCTCAAAAACTCATTTATCAGACCAACCAAGGTTTTTAACTCGGAAATAGCCTGACTGTTTTCATGTCCTATCCTGTTACTAGCTTATAGACTTTGTTCTACTGATAGCTGAAATTTTGCAGTTTGTTGAGTTAACAAGTTGAGAGACTCCTCTAAACTTAAGATTTTCTTATCTGACTGATTCTGAAACTGAGCTGGTCCTGAAGGATTCTTAGTATAGCCAAAACCTGGGGGAGCATTAGAATTACTAAACTGACCTTGATTCTGGCCCTTAGACCAAGAAAAGTTCGGATGGTTTCTCCAACCAGGATTATAGGTTTATGAATATGGGTCAAAATTTTGACGATTATCAAATCTAGTGTTATTATAGAGAGCATTGGCTTGCTCTTCATTATTCTGGCCTTCCCAAAAAGGCTCCAATCTACCACTAGTGTGACCCAATTCTAAAGATTCTAACCTTTTCGCTATAGCAGCAATTTTGGCATCTGATTCATAGCCTCCTTCTACCCTATTAACGTTTCCTATGCCTAGAAGAATTGTTTTCTGGGGTCCCCTATTATTTTCCCATTGTTGGGTCTTTTCGGCGATTTCACTCAATGTCATCGCCTCATCAACTGTTTGGTTTTCAAACCCACCTGTACACATAGATTCTACTGTGGTTGTAGTGGAATAGTCTAAACCCTCATAAAGGATCTGAACTAACCTAACCTTTTCTAAACCATGATGAGGACATTTGGATAATAGATCATTGAACCTTTCCAAATACCTATATAAAGATTCTCCCTCCTGTTGAGAAAATGTGCAGATTTGCGTCCTAATAGACGATGTTTTGTGCCTAGGGAAAAACTTGTTCAAAAAGGAAGATGTAAGTTGTTCATATGCTTCAATTGACCCGGAAGCCAAACTATATAGCCACGATTTGGCTTTATCTTTCAGGGAAAAAGGGAATAACCTAAGTTTCAGAGCATCATCATCAAGATCTCTAATTTTTAGGGTACTACAAATTTCTTCAAAATCCCTAACATGGAAATAGGGGTTTTCATTTTCTTTTCCTAAAAAGATTGGGAGCATTTGTAATGTCCCAGGTTTAAGTTCATAATTTACTTTTGTGTCAGCTAACCTAATACATGAGGGACGAGTAGTCCTAGTCGGATTCAACAAAGTTTTCAAAGTTGCCATTTCTGGCGCTATCGGAGCAATAGGGATTCTCTCCTCAGTAAAAGGCGGACGTTCAAAACCGGATTTTCCGAAAATCAGACTTTCTAAATTAAGGTAATCGAGATTATTAGAACTAATGAATCGACCTAGATCGTCTCTTCTACGTTCAGGCATACAAAAGAATTTATTTCCTAAATTGGAAGGGTAAGCAATCACAAATCAAGGCCGACTCAACCAAATCAAACCTATTGATTTCTAGCAAACAAAAAGCATGATGGCTCCACTTAGATTGTTTCTAGACCAGCTTTTACTCTTCCAAGAGGAAACTAGGTACAATTTTAGCAAACCTTGTAGGACGATCCGAATAAAGTAAGTCGAAGAGAAGTAGGAGAAGCTCTGGGGAGCTTTGATACCCCCACCTCTGTTGCAACGCTTCCCTGGGTTACAAGGAGGCTCTAATCGAATTCCAGTAATCTTCATGAACTTTGAGCTAGGCTAACAAAATACCCAATACAATCCTTTTGAATGACTTTCCTATAAGCTCGTTACCTTATTGGTCTCGTTCTAGTCAAAATTTTAAGGCTTAGGTTCGCGTAGGTTACGTGTTCCTAAGGCGGGCAAGAAGAGAACGGTGATGAAATCCGAACCCTTATCTTGTATGGCTAGGCCTTGCCCTTTACTAGAAAAATAAATGTCCGTATTCAGTCCTCAACATATAAGCATACGAAGGAGTCCAGTAATTCTCTAACAGGGGATTCGCGAGTGTTTAGAGTCTTACCTCCCGTTCCAGACGGGGGATGAATCGGTTGTAGTCGACTCGGGCCACTGACTCCTATGTCAGTGTACGAACCCAAGGTGCAGAGACAATATCGTAATTGTCCTCCTTCTCTGCAAACAGTTTATATTTAAGGAACCCCCCTGTAGGGTTTTAAAAAAAATAATGTCCCAAAGTCCAAAAGTCCAAAGTGTCCAAAAAGAAAGGAAAAATTACAAAAATAATAAACCCTAATACATTTTTTTTTCTAAAAATAAACAAACCCTAAAAAAAAAGGAAAAAAATAAAATTGTCTTCTTTTCCGTTCTTTTCGCTTTAATCTTTAGCTCTAAGTCTTTATGAAATCACCAAACTTCTTGGCTCAATTTTCTTTATGATCCAAAACCTGTAGACGAAAGATAAATACCCAAAAACGTAAAAAAGAACAAAAATAATAAAAAAAACTAAAAAATAAAATAAAAATAAATCTAAAACCCTAAAAACAAGTCCGCGTCGGCGACGCCAAAAATTGGTGTGGTTGTGAATAATGGTAAAAAGAGTTTCGATTCTCGAACTTGTGAAGGATTTTTTTAGACTTAAATTCAAAACAAAAATAGAAAACTCACTAAAAATTATAGCAAACTCAGACAAAGATGTTATCAATATTAAAAGACACTGAGGCTAAGATTCCACTATTTTCCAAGTTAAAGTGATTTAATCCAATATTTATATTCATGCAATTTTCTCGTTCAATTTGATTCTAAACTATTGCAACAAGTAGATTCTCAAAATAACAAGTGTAAATCCGAAGCATAGAACATCAAAAACCTAGGTCCAAGTATGCTCTATCAAAAGAAATAACAATTGCTTAACAAAAACCATTCAAACAATTTCCGATCAAGGAAAATAATCATATAATAATTGGAAATAAATAGATAAAATAGAATATACCACTTTTGTTGGAAAAACAGCTTCATCTATCGCCTCAGCAATGGGGTTTAGCTCCTCATATTAACCACTTGCTCAAAATACATGTTTGTTGCTCAAAAGTTAATTAAAAAGAAGAGAAGGTATTAAACAACGTATAAATTCCAGTGAATCCTTTTCCCATTCTTTCTTGGTTGGCAAATCCAACCGGTGATTTCCCACTGTTACAAAGAACCCTAGCACAGAACTGTTGCGAACTGGAATTAATTATTACATAAATTGTGACAAATTGATTGAATTTGAAAGAAAAGGCCACAGAATCTGCGACTGTCTCTTACTGCTGTTCTGTGTTCTTCTTCTACCTCTCGCCTGTGTTCTCTGCAACTCTATATATAGCCAACAGGTCCCAAAAACTCGATCGAATTCCTTATTTATCTCCCTTTTTCTTCAACAGAAAGTTATGGGATTTCTTTCCCTGCCAAGCCTCTCTACACGTCTACGTACGTTCAAACCTTCCAAAACTCGATATATACGAATCCTAGAAGAATATATCTCCTCTTCTTTGCACGTACTTTCCAGAAATATAACTAGAAAATCCAACGATATCTTCCCTTCATTTTTTGATTGATTCGAAGATTTGCTCCCATTTCTCGAATCTGAGAAACATACCAATCATTTTTGGTGGTGACATGACCATATCAATCCAAAGCCACGTCAAACTCCGACATAATATCACCCATTGGCCGATACAGAAAACCTCAATAGTCCCGTGAAACTCCACACCTCTGATTTCTTCTTCCGGCTTATCCAGCCCAACTCATTCGATCCAATCAAATGTACCAGCCATGTTATGCTCCAGGAAGTCCAGTCCACCAAAGTTCTGAGATTGAATCTCCTCAAAACTCGAACAAAATTTCAACCCTAATATGGTTCGTGACAACACCATTTCCCGCCTCTTTTGAAGTTTGAATTTGGGAAGAAAGGGGTGCCCCCTTATCCTCTGATAGGGTGCCGATAGCATCTGTCCTGGGGGTGTCCTGAGGGTGCCCCTTAGTAATTTAGGTACCCCTTATCCGTAGTGAGGGTCCGAATAGCATGTGTCCTCCAGGCGCTTTTACCAACTTTTCGAGCCGATTTTTCCAAAAATGTTTATTGGCCAAAAATACCTACACACGCATAAAACACCATAATAAGTACAAAAATGAGCACTATCAATATATAGAATCGAGACAAATTAGACACAAAAATGTGTCTATCAATACCACACAATAAAGAAAGATAACAATAGTTTTTCTTAACCGGAACCAATTGAATCACACACACATCCATACACACATAATGGAATAAAACATCAATTGTACCAAAATTTTGTTAAGCAAAAGCAATAAATATACACAATAAAATCAGGTTTTTCTTAAACAGGAAAACAATTAACTAACAACATTGTTACCTCAAATTTCACATCCTTTTCTCCAATATGTTTGCTTCTTCTTCCAGGGAGAATTGATATCGAAATATCATTATGTTGTCATCCTTATGCAAAACAAAAGAATAACAACAACCAACCTTTACCAGAGAAAGGTTGAAAACCAGTTTTTAACTATTGCAAGCAAAAGTTGAAAACCCTTGAAACACATATGCTTTTATGCTAAACCAAAACAGATTCAACATATTGTGACTTTTTCACATATTGTTTCTATCAGAACCCCTCATGATCCTTTGATAAAGCCTACCATCATGGGCTAGAACTTAATCCTGCTAAATCAAACAGTCACCCAAACCATAAGGGTTCACAACATTATGAGATCGAATATCAAGGTAATAAAACCGAAATCAAACATCCCATAAACATACATAACAATAACCATAAAGCATTCAAGCACGTGCTATGTAAATCAAAAACTATCACAAGAAAAATTATAAATCAAATAATTTTATTCATAATAGTTTTATTCATAATAAACCTAATACAATCATTGAGGGAAATCAAAAATTGATGTCTATTTTCCTTTTGCAACTCAGTCCTTCATATCAGTGCTAAATGAAGGCGGATTATTACTCTTAGTCTTCAGCTTGTGAATTTCTTCAAGTAGAAAACCTTGTTGCTTGACCAGAACTTCTTGCAGGTGAGAAATTTTCGTGAAGGATTCTGTAAGAGCATGTAATTATGTCTTTGATTGAACACAAAAGTGTGTCAATGCTTCAATACACTGGTCTTTCCTCAGCGTATTCTCTCTTTCCTTCTTGCTAAGCCAATCTCCCTATTTGATTTTACTCTTAATATCAAGAGAAGATCCAGACTTAATCTTAATTTGATCTTTCTGATCTAGCATCTTGCCATAAGAAGATGTTGGATCCAGACTCATGGTTCTGACAAGGAATGACCAAAGAAGGAGAAGGATCTTTTTGTAATTTTCATACTTCCGAAAATATAATATTCCTATAAATACGAATATATCAAATATTTTTAAATACTAGATATTATTCCCATAATCTACACATAAGTGCCTTGATTTTCCTTCTTCCTCACTCAATTCGGCACACAAGGTGAGGAAAGAATTCTAATACCGATCAAGTGGTATTAGTATGAGATTTTCTATCATTATGGGATTTCGAACAACCAGAGTGTCCTTGATCTAGTATCGTATGAGAAAATCTCTTCTTGTTACCTCGAACTAGCGAAGTATCTTGAGATTGACTTGGGTTGCCTATGAAACTTTTAGCAATTCTGTTTTTGAGACAGTTTTTGCATCTTGTCTTATTTTTCCCTTTACCATTAGATGATTTAATAACATCGGAAGACATGTCCATTTTTAAAATGGGTAATTCACTAATGGAGGAGGAAGAAATAAGATTGACAACTAATGCAATATTAGCTGTTTCCCCTTCTTCAGAATCGTATGAATCAGAGGTCTCATCTAGAGTTACAGCCAAAGCCTTGCTTCCAGTGTCAATACTTGCAGCACACATTAATATTCCCCCTTCAATCTCAAAACGACGACGGGTACTTTTTGACGCTTACTTCTGCGTGTCTCAAGGTCTTGGGGCTCTAGTGTGATACTCCCACTAGGATGAAGATCACTCTCACTATCTTCAGCGGGTATAGGTTGAGAAACTAATTCCCTACCTTCGCTAGGAGATGGAAAGATGTCAATATTCTCTTCTATTTCAAAGAGTTCCAAGTCCTTGTTAATGTCACTGATGCGAGGAAAATCATCTTCAATGAAAACGATATCTCTGGACTCTACTTCAGTCATTCCTCCACTTGGATGTTCACCATACATCACATAACCTTTTGAGCAATCAAAATACCTTATAAAGACAAGCTTTCTTGCTCTAGGTCCTAGTTTGCCATACGCATGAGAAGTGTTGTGAACAAAACCAGCTGAACCATATGGGCGCAAATTCCCTAAATTGGGTTTTTCGCCTTTCCAGAGTGCATATGGTGTGGTAGGAACTGACTGTGACGGGACACGGTTCAGAATGTAGGTCGCAGTCATAATAGCATCCCCCCAGAAAGATATTGGGAGGTTGGATTGCGCCATCATTGATCTAACCATATCCAATAATGTTCTATTCCTTTTCTCTGCAACACCATTTTGTTGCGGAGTATAGGGAATAGTAAGCTGCCTAGTTATACCTTTTTTCTCACAAAATTGTTTGAACATATCAGATAAGTATTCGTGTCCACGGTCAGTACGGAGAGTCTTCAAACTCTTCCCAGTTTGATTCTCAACCTCGGCTACAAAGCGCTTGAAACAATCCAAGGCTTCGTAGCGATGAGCGATCAAATATACATAACCCAATCGCGTATAATCATCAATAAATGTAATAAAATAGGAATAACCATGCCTAGATTTAACATTCATAGGTCCACAAATTTCTGAATGTACCAACTCAAGAGGTTGAGTAGCACGTTTAGCCTTACCCAAAGGCTTTCTACAAGCTTTGCCTTCTAGACAAGGTTCACAAACGGGTAAGGAAACTTTAGTGAGTGAGCCAAGATGGCCTTCTCGATCTAACCTTGTCATCCTATCTTGCCCAATGTGGCCTAGTCTAGCATGCCAAGTCATACAATCATCAACAATACTACTACTAGCATTAGTTACTAAAACATCATAAGAAAAAGAATTAAATAAATCTAATTTAAAAAAGTTATTACTTAAATAACCATGTCCAAACAAAATACCATCATAAATGATGTCCAACCTACCGTCTTTGATTTTAAAAGAATATCCAAAACTAAGAAGTGCAATAACTGAAAGTAAATTATGATGAATTCCAGGTACGTAAAGCACATCGTGAAGTGTTAAAATGCGTCTAGAGCGCATATGAAGTTGATAAGTACCAACTCCCACAACTTCCTCACTTGAATCATTGCCCATGTAGACTCTTTGTGTACCACGTGAAAGACGTCGATAATTTACGAACCCCACTCGATCTCGAGCTACATGTCTTGTTGCTCCCGTATCTACAATCCATTCAGGGAGAGAGTGAGCAACTAGTACATGTGTACAAATACAAATGTTTACGGAGTTGGGTGTAAAAGGTACCTTTTTAGGCTCAGTGCACTCACGGCCAAAATGTCCCTTTTTACTACAGTTGTAACATTTCATCTTTGACTTATCCTTTTTGCCAGCTCGCTTGCCACGACAGCGCTTAGCTGTCTTTTCTGCCTTGCTGACATCCTTTTGGATATCGTTCTTGCGCTTACCCTGTGGTTTTCGCTCACCTTGAGCATACAAGGAAGCCACACGTGTCGCCTATTGGCACTCAACCTCAAGCTTAACGTGTCGAGAGATATCAGAAAAATTCTTGATGCCTTCATTATGAGTCAATTTTTTTTTCATATGCACCCAAGAATCATGCAACGACCTTATTACAGCTAAAACTTGTTGTTCATCAGTAAGAACATTCCCAGCAGATTTCAAATCACGAATCATAGACGACATCATCCTAAGATGTTCGGTCATTAAATGCTTGGGATCTTTTCGGTAGACCTCAAATTTCATCACTAAGTTGCGAAGTCTAGTAGTGGATGTACCACCAAAGTCAAATTTTAGCTGATCCCACATCTGCTTGGACGTAGGAAAATTCTCATATTCTCCAACAAGATCATCATGCATGCTACTCAACATTGCATAGCATGCATGGCGATCTTTCTTAACCCCAAGCTTCGTAGGCTTCAAGGTCACGACGGGCTTGTACATAATTACCTTCTTGAGGTCGGACCATTTCATTTGTTAACAGTTCCGTTTGATCTTTGGAGTCGAACAGGTACTGAATTTTCCTATTCCACATGTCATAGTTCTTCCCATCTAGTTTGTATCCCTTGGTGAGATCAACAATCAAATTCTCGGTAGTCATTTCTACGCGTATTTTGCACAAAGATTGACATTATTATTATGTGTACATTCAAAATACTGTCTCAAAATCTAATTAATAAAAATAACATTTACATACAAATTTAGGATCGAAAATTTCGCTAGGCTCATAATCATCACCCAAAAAATGTACTTCAACACGAAATTTATCAATTAATTCGGACAAGTAATAATTGGTAAAACACATAGCTTAAACCAACTACGCCACTAATTGTCATTTAACTAGCATGTTAGCCAAACAAACAACATGTGATCAAATCATACATTTTAAAAAACACATCACAAAATAAATTTTCAACTAATGAAAATAACATGAGCATCTCTACTGTTTCCGAAGACATTTGTATACACAGAGTACACACTGATCGGGAACAACAAAATATACACTGTCAGCTCCATTAGCTATAAGCCAACTTGGGTCACTAAGCCCAGCTTTGCTAGCCATAAGCCCGCTTGGGTCACTAAGCCCAGCTAAGTTATATCTTCGTGCTCGGGTATAAACACACACAGGAGTTCCAGTAAAATAAAAAGAATGATTCACACAGCAAGCAAAACATGTTGACTCTTTTTACAAACAACATGAGGTCAAAACAGATCATTCAAGGATCATGGTATAGAGAAAACATGAAGATACAAAATCATCTTGTTTCACTGTACATCTAAGTACTCATCACAAAAATCATTTTCAACTAATGAAAATGATGCGAGCATCAAAACAGTCAAGAACACAGTACACAACCGTTTTCTTGTATCTGACATTGTACAGAGCAGACGTACACGAAGGTACATGTTTATTATAAAAAATATATATAACCATCCTCATGCATTTTCTAAGTACTGGACACCAAGTCCACTACTGATTGCATCCCTGGCTCGGGTATATAAGCTCACATGAGTTTAAAACCCATCCACACAACATAGATAAATCATGGAGTTTAAAAATTAATGTACTGAGCAATCCCATGTCTTTATACGAAACAAAAAACAAACACCACGGATGCATCAAACCAACACCATGAAATCATGTTACAAACTGCGTATGATCAAGGAATCAAAAACAACAAACCACCATGGATTTAATATAGCACATGTTTGAATACATTAATTCAAATCATAACAGAAAAACGATTCATTAGTCATACTACCGGTAACACAACACAATATCATGTAGGTATAAAACAAATTTTTACCAACATTACAATTATGATAATCAAGATTCAAATCAACCAACATATGAGAAATAAAAATCAGATTATCACACACAGAACAGATCAGAGAACACTCAAACAGGTGAATCAAGCAATACAAAACAGCTCATGATGCCACTATTACTCAAACATGAATCAAACAAATGGATTTGGGTAGGTTACTTACCTGCGGAAGACCCGAAATCCCCAGGATCGATTGATTGCTGTTACGATCCTTTTCTTTGAGAATCCTTCTTCGTACTTCTAGTTGCAGTGAGGCCTTGAATATACTCTACTAGAGAATATACTGCTAGTTCACACCCTAGTTTCCTAAAGAAGTAATGGAAGATATAGTTTTTATAAACCCTAAGTTTTGCGGCAGTATCCGTTAGTCAATAAGAATAAAAAAATATTCTATATATAGGAAGATCAGAGAATGGAAGTAGTCACCCGTAGGGTTCTCTGCCAAAAACTGAGTAGAGAAACTGATTCTCCCACATCTCCCACGTTCAACTATTCAACTCCTCTATATGCGGGCACATAGATGGATTTTGTCATGGGTCAAGGTACCTAACCTGAGGGACCAAATACTAAAAAATTCAAATGAAAAAACAACTAGTGTGCAATAGGTCTAGGGATCAAATCATGGTCCATGCACTTTTGGTTTTAAAACAAAACCCATTTTTTCCTAACAATCCCCCACATGAATGATAAAACAGATCGATAAAGCACGAGAAAACAGAAGACATCACAATTAGGATAAGGTGTCCCAGAGATTGAACCTTAACTTAGTGAGAGGTTACCGGAACTGCTTGTTGTAATGGTGAACACAATGTCTTGAAACGCCAACGGTGAATGCAATTCAGAAATAACAACCACACTTGATGTCTCAAAAGAAAGCTGCCAAGCTCTTGCGGTTGTGCCCATTTTGGCCGTGGGCTAAATCCCAATTTAATGAATGTCTCTAGAGAATCAGCTCAAATTCTCATAGGAAGCGGCCCCACTCCTAACATCCACATAGGTGAGTCCATCTTGAGTGTCCTGCCACACCCTGCTTTAAACAAAGCTATGGAACCCATTAAGATCTCAACAGATCATCCCCTCTCATGCAGCCATAGGGAGGGACAAAGATAGTGCTTGTCTCAATATCACCATAAAATTAGTTGTCTCATTGAACCTTCATCTTGGATTTTACACTCAAAAGGTTGAGTATCCTTCATGGTGATTTATTCTATGAGCTTAAGTACCATCCCCCTCGATGTGGATCTAACTACCTCTCTAGATTATCCTTTTGTCAAAGGATCTGCAATTTTATCTTTATACCTTACGAAGTCTATAGAGATAATACCAGTAGAGAGTAGTCATTTCAGTGTCTTGTGTCTTCTTCGTAGATGTATATACTTTCCGTTGTATATATTGTTCCTTGCGCAACCAATAGAAGCTTGACTATCACAGTGGATTGCGATTGAAGACATGGGCTTGGTCCAGAGTGGAATCCCTTCCAAGAAAGCTTGTATCTCATTTTACGGGCGAACACTATCCTGGAGCCCAAAGAGTGGTTAAGGGGCTCTCATTCAGGGTACCCCTTATCAATCGCCAGATGGGTGTTATTAACACTGGGTAGCCCTTATCCAGAGGAGGGTCATGCTGGGTAGCATCCAATTGGGTCGGTCCTATCCATGTCTTATATCCGGATCCAAACCCGACCCGATCCGTGTAATTAAAACCTATTTGGAATCGAGAGAACCATCTCTCAATCATTTATTCACTCAAGAAGCGACCATGGCTGCCGTTAATTTGTCAAGAAATTGAGAAGAAATCGAGAATGAGTGAACACGAGAAGAATCTCAGATGAGCCGGGCACGAGTGAATCCGAGAGATTGAAGTGAGAAATTCGCACGAAATCGAGAGATGAAGTCGAGAGAGATTGAACTCGAAACCCGGAAGAAATTAGAGATTGAGACGCCGCCACCGAGTGAACTGATAAAGAAAGTGATCGATGATGGTTAGCAGTGAAATCAAACTAAGAACAGAGATCGAGAACAGTTAATGATTGTGTAGTCATTGAAATAAGAGAACCAGAGATCAAGAATCGACGATGAATTCGATTAGGGTTTGGTTTAAAATTGAATCGGGAAAGAAGAGAGGATGGTACTTCCGCCGTTGTTAGATGGGTTTAGAGTTAATGTGAGAACGATGTTCAACCAGACGATGAGAAAGCTCAGATGGGTCTTTGGGTTGTGAAATGGAGTTGGTTGGTGGTTTAGACAGAAGCTGGATTTGTGGCCGCCTCTAACACCTGAAACGCCAGAGAGATGGGTTTGTGATTCTGATGTTCAGGGAGATGGTGTTAACTGGGTATAGGTTGGCTCAACAGAGAGGATTAACGGTGGGTATTGGAAGTGATGATGGTATGAGGCTGCTGTCGTGATTGAATGAGAAGAACTCAGGAATGATGAGGTCGATCTGCAAGAGATGTGAATTTGGTTAAGATAGAAAGGAGAGAGTGAAAGGCACTGTTGCTGAGAGTTTGTCAGGGAACAAGACTTGAAATGGCAGCGTAATGGAGCTGGTTTTAGTGATGACCAGATGGGGTTCTGAGCTGCTGAATCTGTAACAGAAGATGAGATTACTGTGGTGTTAATAGCTTAAGTGTAGCTGGAGGAGGAGCTGCAGTGCAAGGGAAGCGGTGAGCTCGGGTCATGTTGAGTAAATGGTTGCCCGAGAAGAATGAGGCAAAGGGCTTGAGATGCTATTGAGCCGACCGGTGCTTGCCCCGAAGTTAGAAGAGGATGCTTTGTTGAGTGATGCTGAAATGGAGATGAATCTGGTGTTGGTGCTCTGTGTGTTGGCGGTTTGAGATAGAGAAGGACTTGGTGATTTTGCTATTGACTGAAGGGTTGCATCTGTCAGAGAATGAAGCTGCAATTGGAAGAATAGAATGCTTATAACTAGATGAATGCCTAGGAATTATGCAGGTCGGAGCAGAATGTGAGTCGAAAAATGCGGTGCTTGTGATGTGGTGGTTGTGATCTCGATAGCAATGGCCGAGCCGAAAGTTGGTGCTGGTCATGACAGTGTGGAGTTAAAGCAGATAGGTTACAGGGAGCTGCATAAAAAGGATTTGAAATGGTTGCATTATGTGAATTGACTGTGCTTGGAGTTGGAAGTAAAGAAGTTACAGGGGAGGCAACCATTATGGCTGAAGCACAATCATTGTGCTACAACACAGCTCTGGCCAGAGCAATGCTTATTCCATGGCAACTCAGCAATGAGTCGCCCCGCTTAGCCGGACTCGATGCTTTGACTTCTGCTTCGACTCATGACCTAGACCTTGACCCGCTCGACTAACGTTGATCGACGGTTGACCCGTTTGATCGTTAGTCCTAACGCGAGGATCGACGGAATATTCCGTCGAATATTCTCTTAACGGAGAAATTTCCAGTGTGGCCGGCGGTGACGTTTTCCCGCCACAATCCCGCTTTTCCGGCGAGCCAAAAATTCCAGAATTTTCTATGGACTTCTCTCATGGGTGTGAAGACTTGGGCTAGGAATTGGATGGAGAATTGGACTCAAACTTGGAAAGAGAAGGTGGAAGAGTTGAGAAAAGCTTGGATTTGGAAATTGAGTTGCAAAAGGAAAATGATTCTATTCCTTAGAAGATTTGGAGAAATTTGAAGCCTATAAATAGAGAAGTTTTCTACAACTTCTACACATCTTTCTCTACATCTCTCTCTACATATCTTTTACACACATCTCTATACACACAATACTTTTCTTTTCTTATTCTTTGTGTGAACTCTTTAACATGAGTAGTTAATTTATTGATTGAGGATGAATTCCTAGTTCTTAATATGATTTGAGTTTTTGTTTTTAATTCTATCTTGAGATTTTTCACATGATTATCGATTGTTTTTACTAATAGGAGTGATCTTAAAGACATTCATGATTGATTGATAGATTGTTTAGAATGCATGCTAAATTGATTTGTTAGTTTAATCTAATGCTAGTGAAAGTTAGGAGATAAGTAATCGTTTCTTGACTCTTTACATAAGTAGCAAACACGAGACCTTGCGGAGGGATTCCGTGGAGCAATTGTGTGTAGAAACAACGCTAGAAAGTGAACCAAGCGAACCGAGTTTAACTACTAGTACTAAACCTAAATTCATAAATCTTAATGCATTCGGGAATTACATCTTGTAAGCGGACCTCAAGGTGGTTCTTTTGAATAGAATCGATAACTAAGCGGACTGCTACTCGGTGAAATTAGGGATTTTGGGGCTAGCTAAGCGGACCTTCTATCCTACGGTTGGTGATAATCTGTGACTAATAACAAGTGGAAAAGAACATAACTTGATTCATTATTTCGCAACGAAGAAGGATTCCTTGATCTTGTCTCTCTTATTGCTTTCAACTTTACCTTTTAATTGTTTTGTTTATTTTCTTTGCTTTTACACCCCCTTTCGTGACAATTTTTACAACTAGAATCTCGTGCTCCTCCGTATCCATTCAACTTCCTCTCTAGCTTTCTCCAAGGCTATAAACTCAGACTTCATAGTGGATCGATCTATACATGTCTGTTTGGAAGACTTCCATGACGCAGACGCACTTCTAAGTGTGAAGATGTACCCACTAGTGGATTTGGACTCATCTAAGTCTGATATCCAGTTGGAATCACAATACCCTTCCAGCATAGCAGGATACTTCCCAAAACTCAAGCAAAAGTTTGAAGTGCCTCTCAGGAAGCATAGAACACTGTTGAGAGCATTCCTGTGATCCTGCCCAGGGTTGCAAGTATACCTGCTCAATCTACTCACAGTGTAGGCAATATCAGGTCTTGTACATTTTATCAAATACATAAGACTGCCAATAACGCGAGAATACTCAAGTTGAGAAATTCCCTCACCCTTGTTCTTTTTCAAGTTACAAGCGGGATTATAAGGAGTAGATACAGGTTTAGCATTTTCACGATTAAATCTCTTAAGTACAGTTTCATCATAATGAGATTGACTAAGACTATACCCATCAGACGTCTTTCTGATTTTCATCCCTAAGATTACATCAGCAGGGCCTTAGTCTTTCATGTCAAAGTTTTCATTAAGCATGATTTTAGTGGTATTAATAATATCAATGTTACTGGCTAATATGAGCATATGATCAACATATAGGCACATAATAACATGAGCATCATCCACATAATTAATGTAAACACATTTATCAGATTCATTAACCTTAAATCCATTAGATATCATTACATGATCAAATTTTTCATGCCACTGTTTAGGTGCTTGTTTCAAACCATACAGAGATTTATTTAATTTGCACACTTTGTTTTCACAACCTTTTATAACAAAACCTTCATGCTGGTCCATATAAATTTCTTCATTCAATTCACTATATAAGAATGCAGTTTTAACATCCATCTGATATATAAGCAGATCATAAATAGAGGCGAGAGTAATCAACATCCTAATAGAAGTGATTCTAGTGACAAGTGAACAAGTATCAAATAAATCTAATCCTTTCTTTTGTCTATATCCTTTAGCTACCAACCTAGCTTTTTATTTTTCTACAGTTCCATCTGTTATTTAAACTTCCTTTTGAAGACCCATTTGCAACCTATGGCTTTACTACCATGAGGTAAGGTCTACAATTTCCCAAGTTCCGTTTTGCTGAATGGACTCCCACTCATTTAACGAAACTTCTTCCCAAAATGATGCTTCTGGAGAAGTCATGGCTTACTTATAGGTTTGGGGTTTAGACTCTACCGTAAGAGTCACAAAGTCGGGACCAAAACTTGTCTCGGTTCTAATCCTCTTACTTCTTCTAGGTTCGGTCTTAGTCTTCATAGACGGAGGCTGACTAGTCGAAGGAACATCAGTGAGATGATCATGGACCCTTTTAAGAGGTCCAGACCTCGAAGGAAATATGTGTTCAAGAAACACTGCATCTCTAGACTCCATTATAGTGTTCATACCAGTTATCAAAGTCAGAATTTATGACCATAAACCTATGTGCATTAGTATGCTCAGGATAACCAATGAAAACGCAATCCACAGTTTTAGGTCCTATTTTAGTTGTCTTGGGAAGAGGAATGGACACCTTGGCCAAACACCCCTACACTTTAAAGTATGCATAGGAAGGTTGTTTACCTTTCCATAATTCATAAGGATTTTTATCAGATTTCTTAAATGGAACTCGGTTCAAGATATAACATTCAGAGAGAATCGTCTCCCCCCACAAGTTCGAAGGTAACCCTAAACTAGTCAACATAGCATTCACCATATCTATGAGAGTTCGGTTTTTCCTTTTGGCTATTTAGTTCGAGTCAGGTGAAGAAGGCGCAGTAGATTCATGAATGGTGCCATTAAGTTTACAAAACTCTCCTATAGGTATTACATACTCACCACCACGGTCTGACCTTAAAGTTTTAATTGTAATAACTTTTTTGGTTTTCTACTTCAAATTTATAAAATTTGAAAGCCTCTAAAGCCTCATCTTTACTTCTAAGAAGATAAACCTGACAGTATCGTGAGTAATCATCTATAAAAGTGATGTACCATTTTTTACCACCTCTAGTTGGTGTTGATTTCAAGTCTCCTAAATCCGAGTGGATAGTACTACGTTCAACCCTTTTGTTAAAAGGTTTTCTTGCATATTTAGATTCAATACAAATTTCATATTTATGACCTCTGTCAAACTTTATTTTAGGAATGTAACCTAAACTAGCAAGTCTTTCAATGGATTTGAAATTAACATTTCCTAGTCTATCATGCCAAACATATGAGGAGTCAGAAATATAAGCAGAAGAAGATGCATTATCATTCATGTTCAAAGCAAGTACACTAAGCTTAATCATGTCTTTGGTGACATAACCCTTTCCTACAAAGACACCACCTTTAGAGATTACAACATTGTTAGATTCATAAACAATTTTAAAACCTTTCCCAAGTAAGATGGTATCTGAGATAAGATTCTTGCATATGTCCGGGACGTGATACACGTCATTCAATGTGAGATTTAATTCAACCTTGCCCTTTTCCTCCACTTTCGCGGTGGAAGAGTCTCTTATAAACAGTTTCTCATCGTCTCTTACTTTGACATAGGAGGAGAAAGCATTTTTGAACTCACAGACATGCTTGGTGGCTCAAGAATCTAACCACCAATCTCTCACATTGATCACATTAGAGACAAGGTTGAATTCAGACACCATGCCAGTATAATATCCAGATTCATCTATAATGTTTGCCTTTGTTGATGGTGGTTTTTAGTTCAAGGGGTAAAATCATAAACCCTGTATTTAATGCGCTGTCATCCTGCAAAGGAACAAAAGCTATTAAAAATCAATGAGTGCTTAAGCCTCTTCGCTCACATATGTATTGAGCAATTCAATATATCTGTATATATGAAATTTACTCAGAATGGTGCGTGCAACAGCAATCCCAAAATATTCTATGAATTTTTCTTCCACCAGCATTATTCACTAATGCATGACTTGCCTAGTATTTTCCTACGCTATGTTCCCAGATGAACTCTCAATATTGACATGACATGACGATTAAATGTTCACTCTCAGCAGAGTAGCATGAATCTCCCAAAGTATCAGTATTGAGATCTGCATGGAAGTACTCACACAGGCTGCATCGCTCTCTGACAAAGAGATCAACGCGTTCACACACTTTTTTAATTAAAGTTAGCGTGATCGTACACATATTCATTCCTTAAAGGAAAATCTGATTGTTCGTATCAGTCTCAAAAAATAATCACGGCCACACGATTTGGCCACGTGATTTAACAAGCTTAGACTACTCCTAGCAGAACTAGGCAATCACCATAGTGACCACCGACGGGCCCACTAATACCCTAGTCGATCAAGTTCTATTTTGCTCATCCACAAGCGCTTCAAAACACCGACCCAAACATGAGTGTTTACTCTATATGAAAAACGATCTCAAACGAGCTAGGACTGTCAAAAAGGGTCTTAAATACATCATGGACGTCCAACTTTGCCAGCCTAGTTGGACGGCTTGGATCTTCCGACGAACGATTAAGGAAGTGCCAACGTATTCATTGGCGGCCCAACTTCCCCCTTTGTCAATCGACTTGCCTGTGGCAAGCCTATAGGGCGCTCAACCGTTTGCCTAAACTAGAGCAAACACACTGTGTTCAAAACCCTAATTTGGGTCGCGGCAGTACACAACTGTCGCAGATCGATCGTGTTTGTCCAACTTAGCCGGCCTAGTTGGACGACTTGGATCGCATTTCGATCTATCAAAGAGATACCGATGTGTTCACCGTCGGCCCGAGCTATCCCTTGGTCGATCGACCTATCCCGAGCAAGACCAGAGAGCATTAAACCGCTTGCCCAAAGTAGCGTGAACACGGTGTTTTAAAAACCCTAAAATTGCTTTGTGGCAACACATTATTGCCGCAAAACGATCACGACCATCCATCTTCACTAGCCAAATTGAGTGGCTTAGATCTAATTTTAGGTGGCCCAGGAGATGTTAGCATGATCATCGGCAACCCACCTTTGTACATGGGCGATCGACCTGGTCGAACGAACGCTCAACGCTTCGAATCGCTCACCCAAAAAAAGTTGGTCGCGCGGCCCCTAAACCCTAAGTTGCGTCAACAACATTATGAAACTGCCGCAAATCATCTCGTCCATTCAACATTGCTAGCCTAGTTGGATGGTGTAGATTTATTTTCAGAAAACCAACAAGGTAGCATCGTGGTCACCGGACGCCCCTCCTCCACAGGGAGTGATCGACCAAGTGATGGCGCGTCCCTAGATCCACCAAACGATCACCCAAAGGTGGTCGATCATGCTACCTCCTTTAAGACACTTATCCGCGACTTATTCAAACAAGCTCTAAAACAACGATGCTTCATACACATCGATTAATTTGAGCTGCTTAAATGCGATGCTTCACATGCATCAAATACGTACGATATTTTATGTCGGCTTCATAAACAATTTAGTTGTTTCACCTAATACCACCATATGCTATTCTCCGCGGCAAGTCCCACAACTTGACCCACTTATTCGAGATATCAAACATGTCACAAACTTGGGGATACTTACTGGGGTATTGGTCTGGCGGTTTACAGCGTGCGGCGCGTCCATTATGAGAACGTGTCAGGAAAAGACGAAATATTAACAATGGTGAAAGTAGTGGGTGAAGATGTGACCACGTAATGATCACCACCTCTTACACAACTCCACTACTCCACTACTTAATCTTCTCTATTTCCTACGAGATCAGGGTTGCGCTCAAATGACTTGTATAAATAGGTTTTCGACCTATTTCAACAAAAACAGAGAACACAGGTGTTATCAACACAAGTAGCCAGAAACCATTTTCTGATGCACAAGTCATAAACAACCACACCTTCATAATTAAGCACTCTGATCTCAAACACCTTCTTTGCTTCCCTCCCTAAGATCAACCCTTCTTCTTCACCTTGTGACCGAATTGAATCTGGAACGACCATTTCTTGGTTTAGGCCAGAGTCTTATAGATTGATCTCCCGAATCTAAAGTACTCTCGTGCAGTGCATTTGTTTAGGGTTTGAATTCGTTTCTCATGAACACACTCAAATTTACCAAAAACAACAGAATTAGTTTTTACCCTCAAACAACTAGCGACCACAGTGGGAGATTAATCTCTCGGTTGCAAGATCAATTTTCAATTTCATTCCAATTTTTCTCAAATTCAAGATGGTGGATCTTAGGTCTGGATCAACGACAAATCCCGATGTTACTGGCGCTGATGACACCCATGGTGTCAACATTCCTGCCGGTGACACCACTGTACCGTCTACCAGTACGATCAACGCATCTCGTGGCACTACATCCTCAACCACCAAAACTAGCGGAACAGGAAACGTTCCCTTAGGCGTGACACCTCCAATTACCAGAGCCAGATCCGTTGCCGCCACCCCAATGTTTATTCAAGCGTAACACCCTCGTTCGGTACTAGAGCTGCTGCCACTTCCCATCAGGACGAGAGAATGCAGGAGCCAGAGGAGGCCAACCCCCTATTACCATTGAAGATTTAATGGAAAGACAAGAAGTTCTCGCTAAGGCTCAGACGGACATGGCTACAACTCAGAAAGAGGTACTTCCTTTCCTCGAGACGCTAATGAACGACTACCACAAGAGACCCGTCATCCCGTGGAACCAATAAGGATTACTTTCAACACTTTTGGCGCAAGCACTTCAACAGGGCGTGCATTCATAGATGAGGAAGTTCTTGTTGCTCCTGAGCGCGCAAGAGAAAGGGATCAGCCATCCAACTTCATCACACGTGAGTATCTGGAGCGTCTCCTCCAAAATCAAAGCAAAAAAAACCCGGTGGACATGCACCAGCATCAATCTCCGTATCCTCCTGATGTGCAAAGAGTTCCTCTTCCGAGAGGATACTCCTGTCCTCAATTTTCCCTTTATGACGGAATTGGTAATGCTCGTGAACACATCTCTCATTTTTTGGAGTCATTAGAAGAGCACGAATACAATCATGTCCTCCGCCTGAAAGAGTTCTCAAAGTCACTTACTGGGAGAGCGTACACCTGATACAACAACATTACAACAAACCGCATAGCCAATTGGATTCAAGCACTATGATCCAACTGTGACTGAACATCAATTATTAGAGTTGCGCATTAATGGCATGGCACATTTCTATCGCGCTTTACTGGAGAACCTGCGCTTCCAGACATTCTCTGAACTTCATGAAGCTGCTAAGCGGTTGGCTACAACAGCACCAGCCTGGAAGGAATCAGGCCCGCCAGGAATGAAGATACACGTGAGATTCGAGTAAACAGACGTCTCATCAACAAACAATACAACACCCAACCCTCTGTAAGAGTGGTGAGCGTAGGAGGAAAGAGAAAAGCTCCAGTTGCAGAACAACAACTCAAACGTGCAGCACCAGCGCATCAGACAACCCCATCCTGAAAGGCCGCGGAAAAGACTCCTTCACAACAACAAGAAACTGGAGATGCTGCTCCAAACTTCCCGTTCCCGATTGATGAAGTAATTGAACTTCTGGAAGTATGGATTCAAGATGATGCCATAAAACTACCTCCTATCGGGCGCCCACCAACTCAGGAACAAATGGCAAATCCCAAATATTGTCGTTACCACAGATACATGAGAACTTCAATTAGGCACTGAAGGATTTCGTAGAGACCCTCTTCCCGTCAGGAGTTGCATAGTTCCTGGGGACTCCGTCCACGAAACCGTACATACCATGATGGAGTATTTATGCAAACAACAATAGGCGATTTTCCGCACACAGGGAATCAGGGAAGAGCTGCTTCACCAAAAAATAAAGAAGGAAGAATAAACTCGCATGCGTGATTTATTAAAGCCCGTCAGTATTCATGGTCGTCGCTGACCAAGGTTCGTGCTCGTAGCTGCCGTTCCTTCCTTTGAAGATCCATGGACGTAGCCACCACTCGTCACTACCAAGATTTATGCCTGTAGTCATCACTCGTCCTTGTCAAGGATCGTGATTGCAGCCATCCAAGATCCATCCAACCTGTTTTGTAAATAGTCATCAGCAAGAGGGTGATATCCTCATCATGGTACCCCATCGACCGCACATGATAGAATCACGTAAACCACACTTGGGTACTGAGGCTCAGCATGAAATTCCTCTGCCGTCAGTCAAGGACTTATACGGTCAATCAAGAAGCATGTAATTTGCAAGGGAAAATCAAACTGAAGGTTGTTCGAATCCTTAACCATTATTGTTATCTCCCCTATTTCGAATCACCATTGCCAGCATTGCATGCGTTGAGATGTTACAGTATAAACGGTATTCTTTCCCATGAGGATAAAACACGACTTGCCGGCCAGCACTATTTGTGTGTCGTCTTCTCTGCCATATCATATCGCCTCAGAAGAATGGGAAGACCTCATTATTTGAAATCAAGGGTTAAGGGCGCCCTCACTGGAGTTCTCTACTGAAGCTGCTTCAACGAACGCTCTCTCCTGAAGCCGCTTCAACGCTCTCTCCAGAAGAAGCCGCTTCAACGCTCTCTCCTGAAACCGCTTCAACGCTCTCCCCAGAAGAAGCCGCTTCAACGCTCTCCCCAGAAGAAGCCGCTTCAACGCTCTCTCCCCAGAAGAAGCCGCTTCAACGCTCTCTCCATAAGAAGCTACTTCAACGCACGATCCAGAAGCCGCTTCAACGCACGCTCTCTCCTGAAGCCGCTTCAACGCTCTCTCCAGAAGAAGTCGCTTCAGCACTCTCTCCCAAAGTCGCTTCAGCGCTCTCTTTAGAGGCCTAAGCCGCTTCAACACCTTACCATCAAATGCAATGGAAGTACGTCTTTCAAGAGAAAATGAGCTCGGGATAATTACACCTGGGGACTGCCAGCACAGGATGCCTTCACGTCCCTCAACCGGTTTATTTCTAATATCATCATCATTACTGTTGAAGCTTTACGAGCCGCAGGAAATTCTCAACATGAAGACGTACATGTGCATCAAAGACTCCAAAAGAACAAATCAGAGATGTTTTCACGTATCCAGCCACGCTATCGAATCTGAAGTGTAACTGGGGACTGCTCATCGTATCCCATTCCATACAACCATCCAAGATTCAGAATACGGTTCAAAAGATGTCGCTTGAAACGAAGTCCTTAAAGATTCGCGACACAACGTCCATCCTTCTACCTACCCAGCCGGCACGCCACAAATCTTCAAAAAGCGTGTAGTCTGCAAGGGGAATATCAAAAAAAAGAATGGGAGAGCTCAGATTGCAAAATCATGTACACAGGTGTTTATGGGTGAAAACTATTTTTGTCGGTTTTGGTAATTTGGGGTGTGTGGATGAGAAATGAATCTAAACCCTAAACAAATGCACTGCACAGGAGTGCTTGTAGATTCGAGAAATCAATCTTTGCAAATCCGGCCTAAACCAAGAAATGGCCGTTCCAGACTTGTTTCGGTCACAAGGTGAAGGAGATGGGGTTGATCTTAGGGAGGGAAGCGAAGAATGTGTTGAGATTGTGAAGGTGTTGGCTATGTAGGACTTGTATCAGAAAGCTGAACTGGCTTGCAGGATGTAAGCTATCAGTTCCGGTGTTTGAATACGATTGTATCAACACTTGCCTCTGTTGTTTTGTCTTTCCTTGTTCCCGTTTGGAAAATAGGGAGGAGAACCTATTTATACAAGTCTTTAAGCCTAACCCTCGTATCTAGTGGGAAGTGGAGAAAGTGGAGTGATGGAGTAGTGGAGTCGTGTGTTAGTGTCACACGACCAGTCTTTCCCACTTCTCCCATCATCACTAACCGTACATGACTTCCTGACACGTTCTTGTGATGGCGCGTTACGCGCTGCACGCTGTAAACCGCCAGACCAATACCCCAGTATGTATCCCCCAGTTTGTGACATGATTGATGTCTCGAGTGTGTGGATCGTGGGACCCACGAAAGTAGCATGTAATGCTAGATTAAATAACTAAGTTATTTAGGAAGTCGATACTTGTGAAGTATCGTGTGTATTCTATGCAGTGTATCGCATCGAGTATATTCAAAGATGTATGAAGCATCACTGTTTGAGCGTCTCAAAATAGCCTCATGTCCAGCCTTCTTCATGTAATGGTTTGGAGGTTGCGCAAGTAAGTCCTCCCTTGGCCGACCACATGGTGTGGTAGAGTGACGGGTGGTGATCAAAATGACGCCTCACTGACCAATTAACTCCTGACCAGGGCTGTATAACCAAGTCGGTGAAGTTGGACGGACGAGATGATCTTTGAGACACTCATCTGCGACCGTTAGTGGAATTAGGGTTTTAGAAGAGGTGCGCAAGCACCACTTTTCAACTTGGTCGAATTCAAGCTTGGGACACGATTTTGGCATGGCCGATCGGGCATGCATGTAGACGGCATGCCGGTAACATGCCCATACCTCATTGTACCGTGAAAGTGTGATCTGGACCGCTCAATTTGTCCGGCAAAGAGGAGCGGTCAGGATTGATTTATGACAGAAGTTTGGTGCCGCAAATGCCGCGCGTCATGCCTTCTTCAAGCTCGCATTTCGGGATAACCAATCTTGGTCGGTCTCGGCCGATTGGTTCGGCGTGTAGGTGGCAGGCTGGTGTACATGCCTATACCTTACTTTCCCATAAGAACGTGATCTAAGCCACTCAATTCGTCCGGCAAAGTTGAGTGGTCGAGATCAGTTTGCGATTGGGAAGTGTGACCACGCTAGTTTGGGCATGCGAATTGGAACGACCAGGCATGGTATGCCTTGGCCGATCGGGTGTGGAGATAGATGGGTCCATATTGATCATGTTGATGCTCACTGGACCTGCTCAGTCGACTCCTAAACCCTCCATTTGATCAGGAGAAAACGGACGTTTGCGATCAATGCAAACCCTAATTAGGGTTTTGCCGGCCGTGCGGCATGCCCACTTTGGGCGCACGATCTGGAACGACCAGACATGGTTGGTCTTGACCGATCGGTCATGTGTGTAGGCGGAGTTACAGTGAGTGTGTTGACATGCTATGGGCCCTTTGAATCTACATCTACACCCTTCATCTATGCCTGCGAAGATGGATGGTTAAGACTGTTTACATGTGTCGCAAACCCTAATTTAGGGTTTTTCGTCCATACTGCTTTGGCTTGGACGGTTTGGAAAGCTATGCCACCCTTTTGGGGAGGCCGACCATGCGGGGCCCGCGTTGGGTCGGTAGTGAATATTCCAATACCTGCTTGGGGTCATGGATTCAATCTAAGCCATCCAATCATGCTGGTGAAGTTGGATGGTCGTGATCGTTTCTGAGACTGATATGGACAGTCCAGATTCAAATATGCTCAATCGTAGGGCTGAACATGGTTCCGGTTTTCCGTTGGAACCGAACCGAACCAGACCGATTATGAAGAAACCGAACCAAACCATTTACTAATGGATTGGTTTTGGTAAAAATTGTGAAAAACCGAAGTAGTGGTTTCGGTTTTGCTTTGACCTCCAAAACCGAACCAATACCATTGGAAAACCGGTAATATTTCTGTACTTAGTTTCCACCGTTGATCTTAGATATATTAATCACTTAGTTTCCGCTGTTGATTTTTGATATATTAGATCACAACCATTGGATTAGGGTATAAAAATCACCCAACCGTAATAATAATTGATCCTCCTTATTTCTCCCTCTCTCTATCTCATCGCCTCCGTGGCTCCCTCCCCTAACTGCTTCACTTTCTTCTTCCATCTTCCTCGGTCTTTATTAGAGATTTACATGAGTTAGAGATATACATGAAAATATCTCAAAAATAATACGACCGGAACTAAGTTAATTTTTCCTTTGTCGATTTTAATTAGAACATGAGTTAGAGAATTTTTGGATGGAAAGTTATGGATATCAATCTTTAAATCTGTCGATTCTTTATTTATTAGAACATTATAAGTTAATTCATGTTTTGATTTTGGATCTGTGATTTATTGATGTGATGATGTATTAGAACATGATGGAGAAGATGATAATCTCTTAGACGAAAAAAGAAACGTTATCTCTTTTCCGCCACAAACGACCAATCTAAGGGTAGGGCTTGTGTCCATTTTTACATTCAAGCTTGGATTCTTCTGATAATAATAATGATGTCACCATTTCTGTATCTCTGTGTTGATTTATATAAGGTTAAAAATGATGTCAATCTGATTCATTTTATTTTCTAAAATTTTATTTTCTCTGTATTTTTTTATTTTTTTTGAACGGTCAGTCCCCTAAAAATGACAGATTAGTTGGTTAATCGGAACCAAGTGGGTAAAACCGAAACCAACTGGTAAAACAAAAACCGAAACCGTTGGTTAATGGCTCGGTTTTGGTTTGGAAAACTAGAAACCGAGAGTAGTGGTTTTGGTTTTGCCAAAAACCGAGCCGAAACCGACCATGAACAGCACTACTCAATCGGGCTAGTATAACACATCGAGAGATGTATGCTCAATCGGGCTAGTATAACACACCGTTGTAGCCTGTACGGGTATTTCGTACATGCTTCATTATTAATGCTTGGAGGTTCGTGTTGCTCTGCTGAGAACAACACTCAGTCGTCATGCCGCACCGGTAATGAGTACAGGAAATACAAGGCTGGTCATGCATTAATTAATAATGCTGTAAATTCACAGGGTATGTGGGATTGTTGCTACATGCTCCAACCTGGATGAATTTCGTGTATTTAATTCACAGAATACTGGGATTGTTGCCACATGCTCCATTCTAGGTGAATTAGTAAAGTGAAGAAGTATTCATCACTTTATCAGTGGCTATCCTTTGCGGGATGTCAGCGCATAAATTTGGTTTCACAATTTTAGCCCTGAACTAAAATCCACCATCAACATTAAGTCCCCCCGCCTAGCACATAATGGTTACACTATTGTGGGGTAGGCATTAGATGGTGACATATACGAGATAAAACTTATGAGACAAAGTTAGATGTTACCAGGAGAGACGAGTCGTCCCTGTCCTTGGAGCATGTCACGTTCAAGAGGCGTTCAAGAGCGTTCCCCTAGCATGATGTCGGTCTTGCCTCGCTTCGATCGACCTTGTTATGCCTCGCTTGGTCGAGAGACTTCTTCGTGATTGTTCCGCTCGAGCGTGGGGCTGATGTGCCTGCTCAACGGGATGTTGTGCCTGCTTCGCTCGATCGTGGGACTCATCATGCGCCTGCTTGATCGAACGTGGGCTTGTTATGCCTTCCTTGCTCGAACGTGGGCTTGTTATGCCTGCCTTGCTCGAACGTGGGACCCACCGCGTGCCTGCTTTGCTTGGGGCCGGCTATGCCTGCTTCGACCAATTTGGGGCTGGATGTGCCTGATCAAGTGGGAGCTGCCGCGTGCCTGCTTTGCTTGGGGCCGGTTGTGCCTGCTTCGACCAATTTGGGGATGGATGTGCCTGATCAAGTGGGAGCCGCCGCGTGCTCGCTTTGCTTGGGGCCTACCAGTGCTCGCTTCGACCAATTACCAAATCTGTTGCCTCACCCCAACACCAGACTTGCCTCTTGACCAACACCGGCCTTGCTGATTTGACGAACCCTGACGGACATCGCTGCTTCGATCGACACCGGTCTTGTTTGCTAACGTGGCCCAATACCATCCTTGTTCGCTGACGTGGCACAATACCATCCTTGTGACGTTGATCGGCCTTGACCAATACCGGCCTGACGTGACCCAATACCGTCCTACTTGCGTGACGTGATATCAGTCTTGCTTGCGTGATGGGATGTTAGCCTTGCGATCTCGACCAACACCGGCTTTGCGGACTTGACTAATACCGGCCTCGTTTGCTGGCCCAATACCAGCCTCGTGACCTGAGCAGTACTGGCCTTATGACTTGAGCAGTACCGGCCTTGTGACTTGATCAACACCGGCCTTGCTTTCTTTGCCCGTCAGATTTATGTGCTTGCTCGAGTGTCATCCTTGCTACTTCGACCAACACCGGTCTTGCCTTGACGAACACCGGTCTTGCTAACCAACATCGGTCTTCCCTTTGCTCGAACGTGGGATCTAGGCGTGCTTGCTTTGCCCAAACCGAACCTTCTATGTTCGAACGTGGTGTGGGTCCCGCTGAGAGCGTTGAAGCATCTTCTGGAGCAAGCAGGTCCCGGAGAGCGTTGAAGCAACTTCTAGTGGGTGGAGCGTTGAAGAATTTCTTGACTGACGGTAAAGGAATTTCATAATGAACCTCAGTCCCCAAGCGTGGTCTACGTGGCTCTATCTTGTATGCCCTATGGGTCTTTTGTACGTAATGGTCGTTGATATGGTGAAGCTCTGGATGGTATTAATCGACGAGCAACAACAGTTCCTGGCAGCATCTATGATCAGAAGAGACAGGCAGGGAGAGGCGTGATAGCTACGGGCACGAACTTGGCAGTCTTCATATAGTGGTAGAGCTCGTCTCATTTTTAGAGGGATAAACTGGAACCGATGGCTTTCTTGACGTTTCTTCATGAAATAGAGAAGAGGGAGACAATCCCCTGCCCACGAGTATCCAGAGCTTTGGACTTGATAGATGTTGTCACGCTAGGTTCATGAGGCTATCTTTGAGATAGGCAGTGCTAAGCAGTCCCAGTCATACTCTTTTGGTAACGCAACTAAATCTTCTACGGGAGACAAATTCTGAAAACGTCTCTCATTGATGTAGTTACAATCGATCCAGATATGGAATATCTTGGACGTTGTTTCACCATTACTGGCATCGTGCATATGGTGCTTTGGAGTTGGAGTTGGCGATTTTGGACGCGTAGGATGTTGTATCTCGGTGGCTTTCCTCTTCGTTTCAAATAAACCGGCTATGGAAGGTCAAGGTTGTATTGCTGTTGGTGGGATGTATGCTTCCACGAACATCATGAGGCTCTTCATTCTTGGAAGGCCTGGTTCTTTCCAGCAAGGTAGATGCTGTCGTAGATGAGCGTTCAACAACTTCACGAAGTCCAGAGGATGACCAAAAGTGCAGATTCTCCAAATAACACGGTAGACATGCACCATCCTCTGATAGAGTGATTCGCCCGGATTCTTTCTCGACATGACACGCGGACATCGTTATCTTCTTGAGGTTGCTCCCTTGAGGTGTCGGCTTGAGGGATCTCGAAGATATCCCATGCTCGCTCTTGTGCTGGCCGACATAATAGGCTAACCCTTTGTGATGATTCAAAGATGACAATATTTGTTGAATCCTCTGAAACGCTTCCCGTTGTAGTGTGATCCAGACGAAACTTGATCCTTTCTTCAGCAGGGGGTGAATGAAGCAAAATTTCACCTTGCCCATGAAGTTTTGGAGCTCCTTCACATTTCACGACAGCGACATTGTGAGGATAGCTTGAGTCTTGGATTTGACTACTATATCATCCACGTAGTCTTCGACTTGCTTATGCATCATGTCGTGGAAGATTGCCGTCATAGCACGTTGATACGTTGCGCCGACGTTCTTTAAACCGAATGGCATAACAGTATAGTAAAAATTGCCAAGAGGGGTTCGGAAGGCTATCTTACTTGGATCGTGCTCATACATCCTTATCTGATTGTAGCCGATGTAACCATCCATGAAGGAGAACATGCCGTGTCCGCTGGTGGCGTATACTAACATGTCGATGTTAGGCAGAGGAAAGTCGTCCTTGGGGCAACACTTGTTCAAGTCTCTGAAATCTACGCAACACCGAATCTGTCCGTTTTTCTTCTTTACTGGGACCACATTAGCTAACCAGGTCGGATGATGAATAGGTCTGATGAAGCCAGCAACTAGTAACTTCTAAATTTCATTCTTGATTTGTTCTTCCACTTCATGTCTGAATTGCCTCGGAGATTGCTTGATTGGCTTGGATCCAGGTATGACATGTAGGTGATGGGTGACCAATTTTTCATCTAGACCAGGCATTTCCTCGTATGTCAAGGCAAACACATATTGGTACTCCTTGAGTAGTTGGACAAGACTCACACGTTCGTCCATGGACAGAGTCGAACTGATAGAGACAGGCCTTGGAGATTCTTCATTACCGATGTTAACAGTCTCGGGCTCGTCAGTTGTGGAGTTGGTGCCATCTTGTAGCTGTCGCAGAGCGTCCAATACCTCCTCTTGTGTTTCGTCGTTCTTGCAGCATTCAACTGGGCGGAGAGACTGGGTGCCAGTCTCTCCTGCTAATTGCTAACAACGGCGCTGGTATATTGTCTTCCCCTTCTGATCACGGTTTGCCTCGAAAGTGCGTTCTCTCTTGGTGTGAGCATGGGTTGAAGCTTCACCGGATGAAGATGGACGCCTCGTCAGAAAAGGTGTGTCGTGGTGCTTATCCCCCAGGGATGCAAGTCGATTTTCTTCCTGGATTGAAGCCCACGTGGGTAGTAGGGTGCACATGACTTTGTCTGACCTTCCCTGCGGAGTTTCTTTTGGCTCGAACAGTTCCACTCCGCATATTGGTGCGTACGGAGATAATGATGCAGGAATACAGATGACTTCCTCATTTAGCATGGTCTTCAGGCACTGGTGATATGTTGAAGGGATAACCTTATTGTCATGAAGCCACGGTCTCCCTAGTATCATAAGGTAGTCCGGCTCCTTTTCTATGACTTCAAATTTCACTTTTAACTTAACGGGTCATTGTGGTGGGCTGACGTACAATCTTGCATGGGCTGACCTTGGCTGTCCTGAGAGTCTTGAGAGTAATCACTTCGAAGATGCTCCTGTGTCGACGAGGGCCCTCCTGAACTCTGAACCCTTGATGCGTGCGGTAACATGTAGGGCCCGGTTGTGACCTTCCTCTGCCATCATGTCATCTTCTGTAAATATGACATTATTTACAGATGTTTCCGATGCAGTTAGGACTTCTGGACGTGAAGGAGTCGGGTGTACGTCCAGAGCTATTTTATTAATTACAGCAAACGTCTCTGCCCGTTGATTCTTCGAGAGGTGCAAGAGTTCACACAAGCTTTCCACTAGAGATGCCGCTTCCTGATCCACCGGTCTCTGGTTCGTAGTAAAGCTGTTGATCTGAGGGAACTAGTCCCCGGTGTAGAGGTCTCCGGAACGCTCATCTCTGATGTCATCTTAATGAGGAGATCAAGTATGCCGTTTACCGCTTCTTTGATTAGCTCCATGTTTTTCGTGTGAATCTCCTGTACCCGTGCTAGTTCGTTTAATATTGGAAATCTCATGATCATGCAGTCAGATACGCCGTTAGGAGGATGGGTATCTCCGTTGGAGGAACCATCAGGATTTGAGACTGTCTAGGCGGTCCTAAGACCAACCATCTCGAAATTGATTGAATGGTATTGAAGAAATTGACTTTACAACCGAGAGATTAACCTCCCGCTGTGGTCGCTAATTGTTTATGGGTGAAAACTATTTCTGCCGTTTTTGGTAATTTGGGGTGTGTGGATGAGAAATGAATCTAAACCCTAAACAAATGCACTGCACGGGAGTGCTTGTAGATTCGAGAAATCAATCTATGCAAATCTGGCCTAAACCAAGAAATGGCCGTTCCAGACTTGTTTCGCTCACCAAGTGAAGGAGATGGGGTTGATCTTAGGGAGGGAAGCAAAGAAGGTGTTGATATTGTGAAGGTGTTGGCTATGTATGACTTGTATCGTAAAGTCGAACCGGCTTGCGGGATGTAAGCTATCGATTCCGGTGTTTGAATACGATTGTATCAACACTTTCCCCTGTTGTCTTGTCTTGCCTTGTTCTTGTTTGGAAAATAGGGAGGATAACCTATTTATACAAATCTTTAAGCCTAACCCTCGTATCTCGTGGGAAGTGGAGAAAATGGAGTGATGGAGTAGTGGAGTATTGTGTTAGTGTCACACGACCAGTATTGCCCACTTCTCCCATCATCACTAACCGTCCATGACTTCCTAACACGTTCTTGTGATGGCGCGTTGCGCGCTGCACGCTGTAAACCGCCAGACCAATACCCCAGTTTGTGACATGATTGATGTCTCGAGTGTGTGGATCGTGGGACCCAAAGAAAGTAGCATGTAATGCTAGATTAAATAACTAAGTTATTTAGGAAGTCCATACTTGTGAAGTATCGTGTGTATTCTATGCAGGTACTGCATCGAGTATATTCAGCATGTATGAAGCATCGTTGTTTGAGCGTCTCAAAATAACCTCATGTCCATCCTACTTCATGTGATGGTTTGGAGGTTGTGCAAGCAAGTCCTCCCTTGGCCGACCACATGGTGTGGTAGAGTGACGGGTGGTGATCACCATGACGCCTCACTGACCAATTAACTCCTGACCATGGCTGTATAACCAAGCCGGTGAAGTTGGACGGACGAGATGATCTTTGAGACACTCATCTGCGACCGTTAGTGGAATTAGGGTTTTAGAAGAGGTGCACAAGCACCACTTTTCAGCTTGGTCGAATTCAAGCTTGGGACACGATTTTGGAATGGCCGATCGGGCATGCCTGTAGACGGCATGCCGGTATACATGCCCATACCTCATTGTACCGTGAAAGTGTGATCTGGACCGCTCAATTTTTCCGGCAAAGAGGAGCGGTCAGGATTGATTTATGACAGAAGTTTGGTACCGCAAATGCCGCGCGTCATGCCTTCTTCGGGCTCGCGTTTCGGGACAACCAAGCTTGGTCGGTCCCCGTGATTTGGTTCGGCATGTAAGTGGCAGGCTGGTGTACATGCCTATACCTTACTTTCCCATAAGAACGTGATCTAAGCCACTCACCCGTCCGGCGAAGTTGAGTGGTCGAGATCAGTTTGCGATTGGGAAGTGTGCCCACGCTAGTTTGGGCGTGCGAATTGGAACGACCAGGCATGGTATGCCTTGGCCGATCGGGTGTGGAGATAGATGGGTCCACGTTGATCATGTTGATGCTCACTGGACTTACTCAGTCGACTCCTAAATGTGGTGATCACCATGTCACAAGTGATACCGCAAGTGCACGGTGTCTTGGTTGTGGGATTGAGCAAGTGCGGGTCGAACCACAGAGACTTGTGGTGCTATGTTGATCTCTGGCTTCCTAAACTGAGTTCTAAGAGTGACAGAACTATTGAGGCTTGTGTCGATACGACTGGAAATTGTAGTGACTCTAAACTAAGGCAACTGAGGTAAACTGTGAAGCACAAGGGTGGTTGATTCCACCACCTGACCTCATGCTCCGGCAATGTGGCTTAACTCTATTCTTGTGCCCTTCATTTGAAGGTCTAAGGTAGATTTTTGCTAACTAAATCCACTAACTCCCCCCTAGTATGAGCTGTCTTCTTACAGTACAGCTCATCACAGGGTCATTATCTTCTTCAATTACCTACTAATCTTATCATGTTATACACAACAAGATTAAAGCTTAAGCTAAATATGCTTTATCATGAAGAACAGGGGTTTCATCAACACCCTGATGATTTAAATTAAAACATTACAAGATAAATAAAACACAAATTAACCCTAAACGACGCTCTGGCTAGTCCAGGCATGAAACCTAACACACCCAACTCAGTTGTATTTATACATGCAAAATCAACCAAACCCTAATTTCAAAATTCGAAATTAAATGGAAAATAAATCAAACCCATGCTTTCTGATTCATCCCTTCACTGATTGTGCGGCTCTCTGACTCCCTTGATTGATTTATGAGAAACCCTAGTCTTGTTTATCTTTAACATACCTTCTAGGGTTATGAGAAGCTATTTTAGAGATAAACACAGCTTGGGTGTGGCGGAATAGGGGTGGTAGTTCTTTGTGGTGTCGGTGGGGTGATGGTGACAGAAGAGAAGATGGTGGAGATGATGGTTGTGGCGTGGGGAAGGAGATCGGAAGAGCGAGCTCGCTCTCCCGTGTCGGGTGAGGGAAGAAAGAGAAAGTGAAAGGAGAGAATGGGTTAGGTCGACAGGGTGTATAGGGTATGGGGGCTTCGGTGTTGAGAAGGTGCATCAGAGGACGATGGGAAGGACTCAGCGAGCGTAGGATGGAGCTGATGGAGATCTGAACGGCCGAGGGTGGTATGCGGTTTTGGCGTGATCTAGTATTGAGCGGGAGCAGCAATCTTTGATGGAACATTGGAGCGAAAGCGTCGGATCTAGGGTAGATCGAATCTAACGGCTGGATGAGACGGACTCGGATCCGGGTCATGGTTAGCTCAAGCCTATGTCTTGTAAGTTGGGTTGCGGCGACGCGCGCAGTTGCTTTGGCTATCTACTCCATAGATGCTCGACTCCAATTCTTCGCTCTTTGGCTCTTCACTTCTCCTGGACTTTATTTAGTACCTAAAAACACAAAATTAATTAATACAAATATTTATTCTTGAAAACAAAGAAAACACAGAATGGGGATAATATCGATTTCTAAGCGCAAAAGATGAGTAAAATGCCAATAAAAAGGTGTATAAATATGCACTATTTGGCACTCATCAAATACCCCCAAACCTGAATTTTACTTGTCCTCAAGTGAAACAGAAATTAGGAAATCCTAACTATACCACTGTCGTAGGTCTCTCGAATGCATTTAGCGTATGCACTAAGCCTTTAAACCCCTAGGTGTCCCTAGTGGACGAGTTGTAGTCTCGTGAGGGTTTACCAGAGGTGTACCCACAAAACCTTCTCCAACTTCAGAGTGTAAAAGAGTCTCAAGCCTCCAAGAAGCTATGAGGACATAGAGTTTCTGCATGCTAGTAACAGAAGTTAGAACTATCGAAGAACGCCTTCTCATCCTTAAGTGCTGAGCGAGAAGTAACCATACCATATGAAAGAATTCGGATTCGATTGTGATCATAAGTCTCAACTTCTGCCTCACCATTAAGGTTTTATGATAATTGCACTCAAAAAGATCGCTTTTTTAGTCTCTCATGTGTGCAGGCAGAAGTAAAGAGAGAAATCCTGCACACGTTGTAGGTAAGAAGGATAACCTTCCGAAATAAAATCTGGAAACTCCACAGAAGTGTGGACAAAAAGAATCTTTTTCTGATGATCTCTAAGAAAGGAAATCAACCATTAGCAAGGGGTGGGAATACTCACTCACTTCTCACTCGATCGGTAATTAATATCACTCTCTCATAAGAAACCATAGAAACGTCTTCAATCTTCGGTCTTCAAATGTTGATGACGAACTTCTAAACTTCACAAAACTTGACAATTTTTAACTTTTCTACTCAAATTCCTTGTTGTTTGGATTTCTTTTTAAATTCTTCTTTACCATGGTGGTAGCAAAAATAAACTACAATTTTTTTTTTTTTTTTTTTTTTTTTTTTTTTTTTTGGTTTAAAAAAATTGAAAATAAAAATACAAATAATGAAACAACTAACTCCATGGACAAAGGACTTTGTCACTCAATTTTTCCACAACTTGTATTGTCTTGATTTTATAAATTTTATTAATTCTCATCCTATTTTCTTTTCTTTGTTGCACATAAACCTTGGACTATATCAATTTTTCTTTCAATATTCTCGATTCTCCTAGTCGACGATGATGTGTTTCTATGGGTCTTGCTGATTGAGAGAGAGAGTGATGCTAACGGCAAATCGGTATTTAAAAGAAGTTTTCATCTTTAGACGTCACCCTCATGATTGACAAAAACTAGCACTCAAGAGATCAAAAGTAGTGCTGAAAATGGTGCGAAGTTGGGTAGCTCACCATTCCTACCCGGAATTTACGTACGGTGACACACACTCTAACAGCTTTTCTAGAAAGTTGCAAAAAATGGAAGGTTGGTGCCTCACTTGATGTAAATTGGGTAGTCTCTACTATGGGTGATCACAATTCTACTACCGAATATCTAAACAACACCTAATTCACCCTCCTGTATGGTTAAATCCAACTTTAACGCTCTAATCAACTAAGAAACCCGATTGTGTTCTCCGGTACTTCTAACTTCTCATTATTTCGGTCAGATTCTCTATGTAAACATAGCTAGAAGCATGCTAGTGACTCTAAAATCTCTAAAAGTTGGAGGTTTTTACAAAAAGAGTTTTTGAATTTTTTTTTTTTTTTTTTTTTTTTTTTAAAGACTAAAAACTCTATATGCAAATGCAAATGTACCCCCAAACCTAAATCAAACATTGTCCTCAATGTGTCGACATATAGAAAAAATTTTAAACAGTCACATACCGAGAGAACTATGCTGATAAGAGAAAAGGGAAGAGATTACCGGATGTCGGCAGGAGCACGGTTAAGCTTCTTTAGTCAAGGCTAGAATCCAACATTCTCAACGGAGATCATATCGGATTAGCATAATATATGCGCATGAAGACTCAACCGATTCAAGAAAAGAAAATTTAACAAGTCCTACTGGACATATACAATGAAAATTCACCATAAACTAACAATCTAAAGAGTTGAGGATCAACCCAATAGAAAATATGTACACACATTAACACCTTACACAAATATAATATGATAGTGCAAGTAAGATCTGAGATGTGAAGGAGTTTCCCCAAACCTAAACTTGTGAACAGTGTGTTTGTGAGAACAAAATCTTGCAATTTTAAAGGTACATCATGCAAAAGGTCTAACTCAAAATGAGTTTTGCTAATTACAGGCATACATACACATTCCAACTGTGGTTCCCTAAAGGTGTCATACTTTGATGCAAAATAGTCCAAGAGGACTTGGGAAGCACAAAGCTCTAAGCCTAAGTTAGGCATTTTCAGAAAAGTTGGCTTTGCAATTTTGTTACAAACTACACCTAGGTTTGGTGGAGGAGTTTCAATTTGTGACTCAAGAGAGAGGTTAGGTACATCCAAGTTATTTTCATGAGATGAATTTGTACCATCACACACTTTCCTAAAGTCAAAAGAGGGTAAATCATGTTCATTTTCACAGGACAATTCATCAATTTCCATGTCAAATTTATCAGAGGAGGCAACATATTGTGACATGGGAAGGGAATCAGACACAACAATAATATTATGATCCAAAAGAACATTAGTGTCAACAGAAGATTCATCCTTTCTTAAGTCACAAACAAGTTGTGTAGCATGCTCACATTCACTGAAGAATTTCACAAAACTAAGCTCATAGTTAAGATCACATGTATGAATGTTAGAAGAAGTATCATTCATAGGGTTCACAGAAGAGACGCCTAACGTCTCTGAACCAAAAGATTCCATCATATTTTCAGCATGCACATGCTCTTCTAACATATCATATTCATCATCATCATCATCATAGAAATGCATTTCCTTATTAAAAATCATAGTATTTCTAGTCCCATCATTTGAAACAGTTCATATGCAATATCAATTGCACGAGTAAGACTAGGCATACTATTTTCATTATGGGTGATAAACATTTCATTTTGAAAGTCCTCACTTTCCTCATTTAGTGCATCACGATTTGACTCAATTTGAGTTCTAAGCTCGCATCCTTTGGTCAAGGTTTTGAATCAATTCTAGAATTTCATTATGTGGTTCAATGAAAGGAGAGTTTTCAAAAGTAGGAAATTCATAATCAATGCTATATGGTTTATCATGCAATACACTCCTAGCATTATTTTGTTCGATGAGTCTAAGATTTTCCTCCACAGATTGAGAAGTACAAAATTGTTCATCTCCCCACGGTGGTGAATGATGTATGTGATCATAATGATTAGGGTATGTGAGTTCGGGGCCCTGAGAAGGCTCATAAAATTCCCTAAAGTCACTATGGTATGTGGGGTGTTCATCCTGTGAAAGATGCCCGTAAGCAAGCTCTCTAAGGGATTTGGTTCCATCCCCAGATGCAGACCAAAATCCTGACATGATTTAATAACTCAAATTGAACTCAAAGCCCAGCTGAAGTGGACTAAGTTTGGTTTTAGTGGGATTGGTTTGGTTTATTGGGTTTCATTTGGTTTGTTGGGTTTTGGTTTGTTGTGGGCTAGTTGTTTGGTTTTTGAGGGAATTTGGTTTGTTTGGGATTTTTGGTTTATGTGGGAAGCCCAGGTTGCTGTGGTCTCAAGTGAGATTTGGTTTGTTTGGGATTTTTTTGTTTGAAGCCCAAGATTTGTGAAAACAGCACAGCCCAGCTTGGGTTGGCAGAAGTAGAGCCCAGATTGAATGGCCCAGTATGTGGGCTGAGTTTTAGCCTAAGCAGCCCAGATGGTGTGACTCAGTGAAACTGGTTCTAGCCTAGATGGCCAGGCCCAGCTTGTGTTAGACCAGGTGAACTGGGTTTCAGTTTGTGATCAGCCCAGGTTGTGGGCTTAAATACAGTGCACAGCCCAGTAGTGTGTACAGCCCAACAGATGTGGGCTTCAGTTTAGGCTGGCAAGTTAGCAACCCAGTTGGCTTGCAAAGCCTAGTTGGAACAAGCTTATGTGGGCTTTAAAATGTACAGCCCAGGTTGTGGTTTGAGTTGCTGTGCAAAGATTGACACAGCTATTTGCAGCCCAGTTTTTTCAAAAAAAAATTCACAGCACAATGGTTGACTTATGCACAGGCTATGCTCACAATTCAGGCCTCAGATTGCACCAATTTCAGATATTGCAAATTTGAACAATGTTTAGCACAATGACTGGCTTATCATGCAAAGCAGGGTATGCAAAATGGGCTAATGGCTCATTGCTTGGCTCAACAGGGGTTATAGCACAGGCTATGTAAAGGCCAAGACTTCACAGCACAACTACAGCTCCACTCGCAGCTTCAGGGGCTGGAGTTTGGCTCCACGGTGGCTTAGGGTATCAACAAGTCACAGTGCAAATGGCTCACTAAGGTTTACTGAGCATACAAGCCGAGTGAGCTTCGGGTGGTTGAGCACTTCCTAGCAAAGGGTTTCGATGCAAATGTGATAACAAGTGTATACACAGATGCTCATAATGCACAGATGGTTCACACAAATTCTCAGGTAGGGTCTGGCACAAGTTTACAGGGTCTCAACAGATCATTAACATGTTTGGCTAAGCTCTTATTTCACAGCAACATGCACACAGCATCACACAGACACACAACAAATTTGGGAGTGACCAACCCGCTTCACACAAGTAATGGCTGTATTGCTCAGCTCCTTGTCTTTCCCTGGGGTTGGCTCAGCAAGCTCCACAAGTACCTGCAGCTCAACAAAAGTTTTAGTACTCTGCAATGTGCAAGTTAAAGCAGAGAAAGTATGCTGCAAGTTTCAGCTATCACAGGGAGCAGCTGAGTGAAGTAGCTGAGTGGTGACAGCTCAGGCCAATGCTAAATAAGATATTGAATGCAATGCTCAGCTGAGATGTTGCAAGCTGAGTCACATAAAGAATGATGCAACTATGCAAAGATGTTATGCAACTAGCAATAAGTACTAAGTGAATGCAAGCTAACTGAAGGCGCAATGACAGATGCAGAAATGGAAACCTACATGTTAAGTTACACTACTACAGGGTTATGATGCTACAATGAAAACAAGGCCAATGAAAACAGGGCTAAAACTACAATGAAAACAAAAGGTGGGTATATACAGGGAAAAAAAGGGAAATCAGTTAAGCAAAGCCAATGAACACAGGGCACACGCCAAGTCCCCGGCAGCGGCGCCAAAAACTTGGTAGGCCTGAGAATGGGTGTATATTATAGCCTACGAGTGATACCGCAAGTGCACGGTGTCTTGGTTGTAGGACTGAGCAAGTGCGGGTCGAACCACAGAGACTTGTGGTGCTATGTTGATCTCTGGCTTCCTAAACTGAGTTCTAAGAGTGACAGAACTATTGAGGCTTGTGTCGATACGACTGGAAATTGTAGTGACTCTAAACTAAGGCAACTGAGGTAAACTGTGAAGCACAAGGGTGGTTGATTCCACCACCTGACCTCATGCTCCGGCAATGTGGCTTAACTCTATTCTTGTGCCCTTCATTTGAAGGTCTAAGGTAGATTTTTGCTAACTAAATCCACTAACTCCCCCTAGTATGAGCTGTCTTCTTACAGTACAGCTCATCACAGGGTCATTAGCTTCTTCAATTACCTACTAATCTTATCATGTTATACACAGCAAGATTAAAGCTTAAGCTAAATATGCTTTATCATGAAGAACAGGGGTTTCATCAACACCCTGATGATTTAAATTAAAACATTACAAGATAAATAAAACACAAATTAACCCTAAACGACGCTCTGGCTAGTCCGCATGAAACCTAACACACCCAACTCAGTTGTATTTATACATGCAAAATCAACCAAACCCTAATTTCAAAATTCGAAATTAAATGGAAAATAAATCAAACCCATGCTTTCGATTCATCCCTTCACTGATTGTGCGGCTCTCCATCGACTCCCTTGATTGATTTATGAGAAACCCTAGTCTTGTTTATCTTTAACATAGCTTCTAGGGTTATGAGAAGCTATTTTAGAGATAAACACAAATTTTGGGTGTGGCGGAATAGGGGTGGTAGTTGCTGTGGTGTCGGTGGGGGTGATGGTGACAAGGGATGATGGTGGAGATGATGGTTGTGGCGGGGGAAGGAGATGGCGGAAGAGCGAGCTCACACGTGCTCGGGTGAGGGAAGAAGAAAGAGAAAGTGAAAGGAGAGAATGGGTTAGGTCGACGGGGTGTATAGGGTATGGGGGCTTCGGTGTTGAGCGGGTGCATCGAGAGGACGATGGGAAGGACTCAAGAGCGTAGGATGGAGTCGATGGAGATCCGAACGGCCGAGGGTGGTATGCGGTTTTGGCGTGATCTAGTATTGAGCGGGAGCAGCAATCTTTGATGGAACAGTTGGAGCGAGCGTCGGATCTAGGGTAGATCGAATCTAACGGCCTGGATGAGACGGACTCGGATCCGGGTCATGGTTAGCTCAAGCCCATGTCTTGTAAGTTGGGTTGCGACTGACGCGCGCGCAGGCTTTGGCTATCTACTCCATAGATGCTCGACTCCAATTCTTCGCTCTTTGGCTCTTCAGCTTCTCCGGACTTTATTTAGTACCTAAAAACACAAAATTAATTAATACAAATATGCCGCATAAATTTGGTTTCACAATTTTAGCCCTGAACTAAAATCCACCATCAACAACATGCTCTACTCTAACCTTACGGGGAGAGCTACGTCTAAGGTTTCAAGGTATTGCGAGATCTTTCTAAGAATTTGGATTTCTTAGTCGGGAGATTTCATTCATTCATCCTGGAAACATAAAATCATAAAAGCGGCATGAATGAGGGATTATTATTTGATCAAGCCCTGGCTCCAACCACATGAAACAAAGACTTCTAAGAAGTGCCATCAATACCAGGGCCAATGGCGCCTTCACTATAGTCCTCTCCAGAAGCTGCTTCAACATCCTCTCGAGCCGCTTCAATATCCTCTCGAGCTGGTTCAACATCTTTTTCAGAAATTGCTTCACCAACCTTTTAAAGATATTATGACGTCGTCATGAAAAGGGTATTCATGTTTATCCAGGAGTTCATGTTATGCTCCACCCTCCTTCACTTTAGCCGGGCAACAAACCATTCAGCCCTAGCACTTGTTAATGAGATGCTTCATCGCGCATGCACTTTTCCTCCATGCTAACCGAAGCCAGGAAAGCTTGGAAACGCTCTCGAACGATACTCATATGTACAAGGGACTTGGAATGCAGTTTGAGATCCCAACCAACAGTATGCCTAATCTACATGGGCCAACCGACATCATGCTAAGGGAACGCTTACCTGGACGCCTCTTGAACGTGACATGTTCCAAGGACATGCCGACCCATCTCTCCTGGTAACATCTAAATTTGTCTCATAAGTTTTACCTTTATTTGGCACCATCTAGTGCTTACCCCGCAACAATGTCATTGTTACGTACTAAGCAGGGGACTTAATGTAGATGGTGGTTTTTAGTTCAAGGGGTAAAATCGTAAACCCTGTATTTAATGCGTTGTCATCCTGCAAAGGAACATAAGCCATTTAAAAGCAATGAGTGCGTAAGCCACTTCGCTCACATATGTATTGAGCAACTCAATATATCTGTATATATGAAATTTACTAAGAATGGTGCGTGCAACAGCAATCCCAAAATATTCTGTGAATTTTATTTTCCACCAGCATTATTCACTAATGCATGACTTGCCTAGTATTTCCTACGCTATGTTCCCAGATGAACTCTCAATATTGACATGACATGATGATTAAATGTTCACTCTCAGCAGAGTAGCATGAATCTCCTGAAGTATCAGTATTGAGATCTGCATGGAAGTAGTCACACAGGCTGCATCGCTCTCTGACAAAGAGATCAACGCGTTCACATACTTTTTTAATTAAAGTTAGCGTGATCGAACACATATTTATTCCTTAAAGGAAAATCTGGACTATTCGTATCAGTCTCAAAAAATAATCACGGCCACATGATTTGGCCACGTGATTTAACAAGCTTCGACTACTCCTAGCAGAACTAGGCAATCACCATAGTGACCACCGACGGGCCCACTAATGCCCTAGTCGATCAAGTTCTATTTTGCTCATCCACAAGCGCTTCAAAACACCGACCCAAACATGAGTGTTTGCGCTATATAAAAAACGAGCTCAAACGAGCTAGGACTGTCAAAAAGGGTCTTAAATACATCATGGACGTCCAACTTTGCCAGCCTAGTTGGACGGCTTGGATCTTCCTACGAACGATTAAGGAAGTGCCAACATATTCATTGGCGGCCCAACTTCCCCCTTTGTCAATCGACTTTCCTGCGGCAAGCCTATAGGGCGCTCAACCGTTTGCCCAAACTCGAGCAAACATGCTGTATTCAAAACCCTAATTTGGATCGCGACAGTACACAACTGTCGCAGATCGATCGTGTCCGTCCAACTCAGCTGACCTAGTTGGACGGCTTGGATCGCATTTCGAGCTATCAAAGAGATACCGATGTGTTCACCGTCGGCCCGAGATCTCCCTTGGTCGATCGACCTGTCCCTAGCAAGACCAGAGAGCATTAAACCGCTTGCCCAAAGTAGCGTGAACACTTTGTTTTAAAAACCCTAAAATTGATTTTACGGCAACACATTATTGCCGCAAAACGATCACGATCATCCATCTTCGCTAGCCAAATTGAGTGGATTAGATCTAATTTTAGGTGGCCCATGGAGATGTCAGCATGCTCACCGGAAACCCACCTTTGTACATGGGCGATCGACCTGGTCGAACGAATGCTCAACGCTTCGAATCGCTCACCCAAAAGAGGTTGGTCGCGCGACCCCTAAACCCTAAGTTGCATCAACAGCATTATGAAACTGCCGTAAATCATCTCGTCCATTCAACTTTGCTAGCCTAGTTGGATGGTGTAGATTTATTTTCATAAAACCAACAAGGTAGCATCGTGGTCATCGTTCGCCCCTCCTCCACAGGGAGTGATCGACCAAGTGATGGCGTGTCCCTAGAGCCACCAAACGATCACCCAAAGGTGGTCGATCATGCTACCTCCTTTAAGACACTTATCCGCAACTTATTCAATCAAGCTCTAAAACAATGATGCTTCATAGACATCGATTAATTTGAGCGGCTTAAATGCGATGCTTCACATGCATCAAATACATAGGATATTTTATGTCGGATTCATAAACAACTTAGTTGTTTCACCTAATAGCACCATATGATATTCTCTGCGGCAAGTCCCACGACTTGACCCACTTATTCGAGACATCAAACATGTCACAAACTGGGGAATACGTACTGGGGTATTGGTCTGGCGTTTTACAGCGTGCGGCGTGCAACGCGTCCATTATGAGAACGTGTCAGGAAAAGACGATCGAGTAAAAACGGTGAAAGTAGTGGGTGAAGATGTGACCACGTAATGATCACCACCTCTTACACAACTCCACTACTTAATCTTCTCTATTTCCTACGAGATCAGGGTTGCGCTCAAATGACTTGTATAAATAGGTTTTCGACCTATTTCACCAAAAATAGAGAACACAGGTGTTGTCAACACAAGTATCCAGAAACCATTTTCTGATACACAAGTCATAAACAACCACACCTTTATAATTCAATACTCTGATCTCAAACACCTTCTTCGCTTCCCTCCCTAAGATCAACCCTTCTCCTTCACCTTATGACCGAATTGAATCTGGAACGACCATTTCTTGGTTTAGGCCAGAGTCTTACAGATTGATATGTCGAATCTAAAGTACTCCTGTGCAGTGCATTTGTTTAGGGTTTGAATTCGTTTCTCATGAACACACCCAAATTTACCAAAAACAGCAGAATCAGTTTTTTACCCTCAAACAACCTTATTTTTCTGTTTCGGATCATTTTTTGTCTTTTTAGATCTACAGTCTTTGGCCATATATCCGGGTTTAACACAGTTATAGCAGTTACCTTTGATGGTGTTTTTAGAGACACCACCCTTAGGTTTAAGATGGTTACCTTTGGAGTTACGACGTTTGCTACCATTTTTTATGGATTCAGATTCTCCATCATGTTCTTTCTTTGTTGCGGCATTATCACCTAGTGAAAAGACGAGGGTACCCAAATATACCTCAATCTAAAACTTTTCCACCTATAAGTCCTTTCTCCGAAAGTGATTGTCTGTGGACTGAGTCGAGACAATATAACTAATCGGTTCACACTTCGTGTGATTGTCTATGGATATGAGATCGAGACAATACGACAACAAGATAACTTATGTGATTGACTATGGATACAAGATCGAGACAATACAAAAACGAAGTATGTTTACTTGATAAAGGTTCAGACTTAACCAAACACAATAGGATTACTATCAAGTAAATATGATTTAACGTTTGTGTATTTTACTTCTAATTATAATAAAAATAATTATAATTGCGGAAATAGAAAAGTAAAAGACACAACAAGATTTTGTTAACGAGGAAACCGCAAATGCAGAAAAACCCCGGGACCTTGTCCAGAATTGAATACTCTCAGGATTAAACTGCTATACAAAATCAAACCAATTTCGTATAGTTGAGACCAAGAAACTAAACCTATAGTTCACCTAGTTCCGTCTGTATTCCCACGCCTCCAACTTGTAATAAGTCACGTACTTGGAACAATTCCTTTGGTTCGTATTCCAAACAGTAAAGGAACAACAAATATGTTTGGTAACAACTCTTGTCAACCAAGTGATATGAGTTCGACAAAAGGCTCTTTCGTTTATCCCAATAAACTCCTTTGTCAGGTCCTTAGATCTATATAATAACAACTACCAAAGTAATTGTCAAGATTTTGCAATCAATACTTTGAATCACAAAGAATTGTATTGATGCCGATCTACTCAAATAATCAATCCAATCTATCACAAGGATAAACCGATTATAGTTGGATCCTCTTTAACCGAAACAAGTATTGTGCACACCAAAGATTATGAACCCAAATCATAAATCTTCTTCGTCTTCAAATCTTCTTAGAACTTCAATAAACACCTGCACACAATCAACTTAAATCTCTTGTGATCAATCACATACAGAACGGTGTCTGTTAACAATGGATTATCACAAGACGTCTTTATATCTACAAATAGTCTAAAGATCCCCGTCGAAACTTCGATCTAGTTTGAGTGAATCTTATATCAGAAGAGAAGATTCTCAAGCATAAACAAACTAGGTGCAAAAGTTCAACAACCGTTAGTCAATCAGATCAATCGAAAACTAATAATAAACCGTAATTATCTAGTTTCCCACCAACGGTACTAATAGAACTTCTCAATCCCAAAGAAGTCTTGAAACCGAGCGGCCGTAAGAGATTTCGCCTAATTAGGTTACTTTCCTCTTCGAATAGGCGGCTCCACCAGGAACAACAAAACTAGGTAGTTTTGCTGGATCTGAGGATTAATTTACTCAAAATGCAGACTTTGATATTTATAGACCAAGGAAGTTTGGACACCAAGCAATTTCCAAAACAGAAAATATTCTCAAGATATGCAATATATTTCCAAATTCGGTTTCCATAAATCCTGGAAATGCTTTGTCCAAATAATGACCGAAAATCTCTTAGAAAATCTCCAACTAGTAAATGCACATTACTAATTTTCATTTTCCAAAAATAAAATTAAAAACCTTAATTAAAAGATTCTCAATTTATTTTTCGATCCGGGATTCTCCTTTAGCTATTAAGGAATATCTTTGAACAATAAAAGATACATTACTGCACATGTTCAAAGTATGTCGACATCTTAACTTAGTAAATCATCTTTTATATTTACTATCTTGGGATCGATTTGCCACACTTCCAAACAAGTTTCGAATTGGTTCATCTGACTTCCAAGAACTATGTGATTGATTATCCTATCAAATCACCAAACATGGGTTTCACGGTTCTACCAAAACAAGTTTCGGCTCTACCTCCATGTGGGTACCGGAATTAGTCACACTAGTTTTCCAAAATTCGGTTGACTAGGTACTAGGATCGGTTCCCACATATATATGGTATCTAACTTGTATTTCTTGCACATGTCCATAGGATTGGTTCCTAATATCTAAAAACGTGTTGCACATGTTCATAGGATCGGTTCCCAATTACTAGAAACTTGTTGCACCATTTACAAGGATAGATTCCCCTCTTGTGATCGGTTGCACCTCTTACTAGGATCGGTTCCCCTTTGCCTAGAGTTGGTCATACCAATTACAATAAATCGATCATACCATCTCAGGTGATTACTTAAGATCGGTTTCACTAATAAAAGTCATACCAATACAAAAGTCAGGCCTTGTGAATAGTTTTACCAAGAACATAAACAAGTCATGAGCGGTTATACTAATCACACATATTGGTAGTTCAAAAGAAATGCAATGAATAACACAACCAATAAGCCTAGCGATTTCCCTTTCGATTCACAAAAAAAGTTCATGAATTTACTTCCTTTAAACGAATGTAAAACATTGTTTCCTAGGATGAAATCTTCACCCCATACCCATACATAATCACAATGGCATTCAAACGATTATGTCGATGTCTTATATATGAAGTTCAAAAGATAAGCGTTATACTTCGTATTGTATTCCTTAATACTACGTCTAACTAGAGTATTATCATTCATGCTTCGCAATTTTATTTTCAATATGCACGACTTGAAAGATATGTTAGGGAATGAAACAGTTCAAGTCAAATATTACTAACCTCAAGTAGAAAGATGATGTCGTCGTTGTAGCTCCTTACTTCTTCATTTCTTCAAGTCTTCACGTAATACTTGTAATGTCTCATATCCTAATACTTCCAAGCTAACCTATACGAAGTTGACTCTAGTACATAATCAAGCGACTCTTTAAATGAGTTTTAGTTCACAAAAATATGACAACCAAACTTGACATACCAACGCTTGGTGGGTTCAACTGAGCTATGCTCTAACAATCTCCCCCTTTGTCAATTTTACTAACAAAACTCTTACATCATATGGATAAACAAATTACAAGAATTCATTACACATACGCTTGATTGCCAAATTCAACAACACAATAACCTGTATACATTCAATCCATAAATGCCGCTATTGACATTATAATAACAAAGCTAATACTCCCCCTAAAGGTAAGATAGGTAGATTTTTAATCCGCATGTCTTTGTTATTCCCTTATCAATATGATATGCTACTCCTATTTAGTCTATGTGAAAAAGCGGGGGTACAACAACCACACCCAATATTTCGCTTAGCAATTTGTATGTACTAACTCCAATATACTTTCAAGAAAATCAACTAGACTCAATCTTAATAAAGTATATCAAAGAGTTATATTATCTCGATCTCTAGATTTAATTCTTACTCAAGCAAATACAAATCTACGAGTCTAATTAAATACAAGAGAAATAACTTTGATGGTACCAAAGACCAATATCCAAGTGTCAATCAATGTAAATCAACAACCAAAGGTTGGATATTCTAATTGATTGAACTTAACACACAACCTGTGATATTTCAATTATATAAAAAAAATATAATGCGGAATAGAAATAACACAGTACACCTTAATTTTGTTAACGAGGAAACCGCAAATGCAGAAAAACCCCGAGGACCTAGTCCAGATTGAACACACACTCGTATTAAGTCACTACGTACTCTAGCCTACTACAAACTATCTTGATCTGGACTGTAGTTGAACCCCAATCAATCTCGCACTGATCCAAGGTACAGTTGCGCTCCTTACGCCTCTTATCCCAAACAGGATACTACGCACTTGATTCCCTTAGCTGATCTCACCCACAACTAAGAGTTGCTACGACCCAAAGTCGAAGACTTTAATAAACAAATCTGTATCACACAGAAAAGTCTACAATAATAGATAAATATGTCTCCCACAGAAATACCTATGAGTTTTGTTCCGTCTTTTGATAAATCAAGGTGAACAGGAACCAATTGATAACCCGGACTTATATTCCCGAAGAACAGCCTAGTATTATCAATCACCTCACAATAATCTTAATCGACGCGACGAAAGAAGATATTGTGGAATAACAAATGATGACACGAAGATGTTTGTTACTACTTTTATATCTTGCCTATCGGAGATATGAATCTCAAGCCAATCTTTACGATTGTACTCAATACGATAGAAACAACAAGATCAGATCACACAACTACAAGAAAGTAGTATCGGTCTGGCTTCACAATCCCAATGAAGTCTTCAAGTCGTTAACTTACAGGGTATCGATAAGAAACCTAAGGTTAAAGTAGAATCGACTCTAGCTATACAACTAGTATCACACAGGAGGTGTGGGGATTAGGTTTCCCAGTTGCTAGAGTTCTCCCTCATATAGTTTTTCAAATCAGGGTTTGTAATCAATGTTAGCTTAGTAACAAAGCATTCAATATTCACCGTTAGATGAAAACCTAATTAGATTCAAGCTAATATCTTTCAACCGTTGGATCGAAAACTTAGCTTGTTACACACAAATGAAATGCACGTTTCTAGGTTTGTGTAACCGTACCCAAACATGTACATTTGTTGGTTCAACAATAGTTAACCAAATGGTTAGCCATATGGGCACTTTCATATCAACCATATTCTTCTTCACCATAACTAGTTCAAATGACTCAAATGAACTCGTTAGAGATTTGTTCAATTGCTTAGATCTTATAGAAGTATACAAGACACAATCGAAGCAAAAACGATTTGATTCACTCAAATCGATTCATGAACTTTATAACCACGGTTTGCAAATTGCATTCCTTAGTTTATATAAGTATAAGTTCACAAATAATCATCTTTAGATATAACCAACTCAAGTACACGGACTTAAGTTCCCGGAAGAAGTTTACAAACTCCAGCAGATTTTCTCGGGATGAGAACCTACGACGATTCATGGATCGGGTTCGAGGACTGTTGTTCCTGTTTTCCTGATCAACAAAGTAAGCATACTTCGGTTCAAGGAATAAGGACTTATACATGTATGCGTTTCCACACAATGCTTATATCCAACAATGGTTATATAATCTAAACTCTCATTTCAATCATTGAAACATTCTTAGAGGACGTTATATAGTTGTTATTCACAAACTATTTTTCGTCAAAGCCATTTTCAAAGTGATTGAAATATAACATGACTTTCGTCACTAGGTAAAGATGAACTTGGTCAAAGCGAAAGCCTACCAACACATATTTCGAGAAATAAATAGGCGAGATAAACTCGGTTCGAAATAGCAAATGTGTATAATCAAAGTCTATATAGCAAAACGACTATTGTCTCAAGATAGGAGATAGAGTAGATAGACTTTTTAGTGATAGATAAGTTCAAGTCTCCATACATTTTAGTCGATGAAGTTCCACCAGTTCCTTGAGTAGCTCTTCGTCTTGTATGATGATTTCCATGGAGTTCTTGATCTCAACTACACTTTCTATCCTAGTCTGAGACTTAGCTATAGTAGACTAGAAATCAAGACTTATAGTTTTGATCACTAACATTGACAAACATGCTTGAGATAGCAACACATGCGAGTTCGACCGAGCAGTGCTCTAACAATCTCCCCCTTTGTCAATTTTAGTGACAAAACTATCAATACATATGGAATACAAAAATAAATAAATAAACTTTTGTAGCTCCTATTCCACATGCCTAATCTTCAACATTACTCAAAATCTTCGTCACTTCCAAGTACTCCAATGATCCCAAAGGTTGTAAGTTTAGCATCATCGTTGTTGAAAATCCGTAGATATAACAATGAGAAAACAAGAATTCTCAATCATTATTATACAATGTCATAGTATTATTATACATCATCAAAGTGCAATTGTATCATAACTTCGACAACAATACTATGGTGATATGTATCACTCCCCCTTAGTCAATACTCCATCTCACATGGAAACCACTCCCCCTTACATAATGATCCGAAAACCATATGTATTTGTAGTGTGAACTACATATTAATTCTCACCCTTTTTGTCAATAAAATTGGCAAAGGTACGAAAACGGGATCCTAATGAAATTTCCAAAGAGACATTTCATGACCAAAAGAAAGCACATATCAACTTATTTAGATGCAATCATATAGCCGAAGCTAAATGCTTTCATCAAGGAGTTTATAAAGATACAAGATAACCCCTATAATATTCCACAACCGCACTCCCCACAAAGATTTGGCAATTAAGCACAAGTTCAATTAAGAACTCTCCCCCATAATATGTCATTCCCGAAAGAACAACAAAAGCGACCTTAATTTCAAAAGAAAAGAAGGCTTTATTTGGACATAACAAATCACATACGAATATGAATTTGAATCCAAAAATACTCAATTAGATTAACCACAAGAAAACCCATAATTAATATAATCGGAAATTCTCAACATAAGATAATTTACGGAGCCTCACAGTATATACAAAAAATATGGATCAGGGAAGATCAATACTGCGGAATAAACAAGGATTCATTCTATTTTCCATCACTATTTGCACAATGACATATAATAGACATAATCCTGGTAAACAAAAGTTCATCCTATCTTCCATCAATAATGACATAATAGGCTTCAAACTTTTGTGATGTCAAAAGCTCATTCATTCTTTTATTAATACATGCATATCGACATATGAAAGGCTTAACTTTTTACAAGGTATGGGACAATCATAGTTCACGAACGCAAACACACATATCCCATAACAAATTGCAATATATAAAACCATAAAGATTAATACTGCAAAAATCATCTTCCAAACAAATTTTTAGAATTTAAACAAATAAACCTAAAAACATGAAGATGAAAACGTTGGACATAAGTATGTGTAATCACAATAATGGCTATTCCAAACTCTAGTTATTCTTTTAAACATAACAAGAAAATAAAATTCTCATCCGAAGATTTACTAGATGTTAAGACCCTTGAAGAATTCTTTATCATCCCCGAGCTCCTTGTCGTCAACAGCCATTGGGACATAAGGTTCATGAAGATAGGAGTTAATATCAATAAACCTTCTTGACTGACGTCGAAACAGGGCCTTCTGAATCTCATGAGTCTTAAACACAAAAGCCTTTATGTGTTGAATCTCCTTTTGCGTCTCCTTTAACACTTCAAGAACATTAAAAAACTTCTGAGAATCTGAAGGAACAGCTCTAGGCTTCCTCATGTTCCTTCTTTTTCTTTTCAATGTCGGAGCTATCGGAGATTTCTTTTTTTCCTTTATGATTGATGGCTTGACAATCATATTAACATCTTTTCCATCAGAATGCTGGAGTATCCATAAACGTATGGGTTTGTGAGAGGAAATCACAATCTCAACAAGTGGTCTTAAGATAGAAGAAGTTTCAAGGAAGGAAAAAGGAATGTAGGGTTAACCTTTAATAGGTTCGTGCACGCACAATTCTGAACCCTAAAGAGAGTAGAATTGTCGAGAATGACCCTCTGTTGATGGTGGATTTTCGTTTAAGGTTAAATTTGTAAAAACCAGAAAAATCATGCGCTGACATCTTGTAAAAGATAAAGCCATTTATAAGTGTTGGATACTCCCTCACTTAATTCACCAAGAATGGAGCATGTAGCAACAATCCCATTCTCAGAATACATGAAATTCCTCCAGGTTGGAGCATGTGGCAACAATCCCATCCTCAGAATTTCATATCAGCCTTTGTATTTCCAAAGACTCATTATCGGTGTGGCATGACGACCGAGTGTTACTCTTACAGAGTAACACGAACCTCCAAGCACTATAATGAAACCATGTACGAAATACCCGTGACAGCCGACTCTCGGTGTGTTATACTAGCCCGATTGAGCCCCTCTCGGTGTGTTATACTAGCTCCGATTGAGCATCCGGACTGACCGTATCGGTCGGATATGATCTGATCGCATCATCCAACTCCATAAGCATGATTGGATGACCCCATCAATTCCATCACCCCCAAGCGTGTATGGAATACCCACGGCCGACCCCCGCATGGTCGGTCATTGGCCTAGCTTGCCAAGAAACCGTCCATACCAAGCATTATGGACGGAAAACCCTAAATTAGGGTTTGCGGCATATTACATGTGTCGCAAAATGGGTCTCAACCATCCATCTTCGCAGGTATAGATGGAGGGTGTAGATGTAGACTCAAAGGGCCCAGAGCATGTCAACACGATCACCGTGGGCCCGCCTACACACTTGACCAATCGGTCAAGACCAACCATACTTGGTTGCAACAAATTCGTACGCCCAAAGAGAGCATGGCGCACGGCTTTGAAAGCCAAAATTAGGGTTTCAAGCCATCACGCGCGTCCATCTTCTCCCGGCACGAATGGAGGGTCACGATTAGATTAGCGTGTCCGGTCATACCAAAGATGACCACCGTGGGCCCACCTACCTCCTCATGTGATCGGCCAAGGCATACCATGCCTGGCTATCCCAAACCGTCCACCCAAACTTGCGTGGTTACACTTCCCAAATTGCAACCGATCTCGACCACTCAACTTCACCTGACGATTTGAGTGGCTTAGATCACGTTTTCATGGGATAGTCGGTATAGGTGTGAACACCAGCCTACCACCTACACACTTTGGTATGATCGGCCAAGACCGACCAAGATGGGTCGTCTTGAAACGCGTGCCCAAACTAGGGATGTCACGCGGTTTCCAACTGGAGTGCCTGCGCCCGAGCCAGCTTGGTGGTCATTGCTTTCAACTTGCCGAGAAGCCGTCCATGCCAAGCATTATGGACGGAAGGCCCTAAATTAGGAGTTTGCGGCGTAGTACATGTATCAGGCCAGTCTCAACCATCCATCTTGCGGGTATAGATGGAGGTGTAGATGTGAGACTCAAAGGCCGGGCGTATCGACACGATCCACGAAGTGGGCACTTTGTCCGCTTTACTCTGACCCGATCGGTCGAGACCCGGTATACTTAGTTGCGACAGGTGCGTCCTTAAAGAGCATGGCGCACGGCTTTGAAAGCAGAGTGGGTTCAGAAACCGTCACGTATGCGTCAGTCTTCTCGGCGGCAGATGGAGATCCTGATTAGATTAAGCGAGGTCAAGTCGTGCAGGCGCATTGCCGGGGTAGATACACCCTACCTCCTCGTGTGATCGCCAAGGCATACCATGCCAGGCCTCTAAGCAAATCCCACCCAGAGCTTGCGTGGTTGCTTTAGGTGCAAAGGCGGTCTCGACCCTCGGCTTCAGCACAGACGATTTGGGTGGCTTAGATCACGTTTCATGGGATAGTCGAGGTATAAGAGTGTGAACACCGACACACCTACACCTTTGGTATGATCGGCAAATGACCAAGATGGGTAAATCTTGAAGCACGTCACCCAAACTAGGGATATCACTTGCGGTTTCCAACTCCTTTACGCTTGATGGTTTACTGCCGCAAATCGATCTCAAACCACTCGGCTTTCTAGAGTCAAATTGAAGTGGCAAGTCCTTCATGGGGCAGTGAGAGGTATGGACGTACCGGCATCTTTATCTACACACATGCATTCAGTCCTCTCCAAATCCCTTTCAGCATGCTTGGTTTTTCGGCCAAGGCTGAAAGTAATGCTTGCGCGCCTCTTGAAAAACCTAATATTCATTTAGCAGTGGGTAAGGTGTCACCGAATCATCTCGTAGTCGGCTTCACACGACTTGGTTACATACAGCCACTGGTCGGGAGTTATTTAGTTAGTAGTTGTACCATCACTTTACCACACCATGATACGATACACATAAAATACACAGTACTTACAGTATCGGCTGCTAGAATAACGGTTAGCCGATTGACGATACATCTTGTCTTTGTGAATCCCTGATCACATTCAGGACATCAATTATATCACAAGTAAGGATACATACTTAAATTGTTAGTGGCCCAGTTTCCCCAGGGCGTGCGTACAGCAGCGCCATCACAAGAACGTGTTAGGAAGTCATGGACGGTTAGTGATGAACAAGAGGAAGTGGCGAAGTGAGTAGTATGTCACGACGCCATGACTCCAGCCTCCGTCACTCCACTTCACTCCAAAGCCCACGAGAGCGTGAATAAGGCTCGATGACTTTGTATACAAATAGGTTCTCGCCCTAGCACAAGCAATGACACAAAGTCAGACGAGGCGAAACCAAGTGTTAATGCAAAACGTATTGACACCCCGGAGCTTGCTTGCATCGATCGCCCGTCTGCTCACCTTTACTGTTGCAAGTCGTAAGCAAGCCAACACCTTCTGATCTCAACCTTTCTTCCCTTCCCTCCTAAAGATCAACCCCATCCCTCCTTCCCTTTGTAAATGAAACAAATCCCTGGGCAGCCCATTTCTTGGTTGAAAAGAGCCCGCGCTTGGAATGGGGCGGGACTTGCGTTGATCTCGAATCTATGGCGCTCACGCAGTGTATTTGTTTAGGAGTTTAAATTCATTCCCTCATCCACCCCAATTGCAAGTGCAGGAGTAGTTTTCACCATAAATAATTGGCGGCCATGATTGGGAGATTGATCTCGGTTACAAGGGCTCGAATTCTCAATTCTTGGTTTCGTCTCACGATGTATCCTCACCCCGGGAGATCGGCGAATTGGTTCGGATATCTTGAGGAAGCATATTTGGAGATGTTGGAGGATGTCTTGGCAAATCAAGTCAGTACCACCAGAGGCAGAGCGGAACATTTCCTTTTAGATGATATAGCAGCACAATTACAAGGAGGCCGATAGGCATCGGCTCGAGACGGTCACGGCGATGAATCCACGAAGTCGGGAGTCACACCTTTACAAGTGGAGAAAGCGAAAAGCGTGTGGCAAAGATAAAGGGAAAGATGGACAACATGGTCATACAGAAAGACTTATCCAGAGTGCTCTGATATACGCCGGATAAAGAGAACTGCTGACCTATGGAGCCTGCTTCCGAAGATTTATATCTAAAACTCTTGTTAGGCCGGAAGGAAGTTTGTCCAATCAGTAGTAAATCCTTCCAGCCGTGAAGAAATGCTTGAGAAGGAGAAATCAATCGGAAATGCTGAATACGGCGGAGGATAGGAGCGTTGATCGATCCTCATTGATGACATTCTGGCGCGCCCACATCCCTTTTTAAGCGGCGATACTGCCCAGATGCGATGGCATTCTGAGTCTTCCAACCGTCTCTGTTCCACATCAAAGCCACGGAGAGGCGTTCGCGCCCTCGAGAAAAGCGGGACTCAAGTACTTACATTTCCCCTTGATGAAGAAGATTAGACTCTCTGGAGGCGTGGGTACGAAATGGAGGAAATTGGAGCTACCCCAGTGTCATGATGTGCTTGGTCGAAGTAATGGACAGTCTTTGTCATTACCATAGGTTCCTTCTTCGCTACCGGTAGATACCGCGCTTTGGGCGCATTGTTCGGGGCTTGGTTCAGGATGCTTTCAAAGGAAGTTAGTGGGAGGATTTTCTTAGAGATCTTTATACGGTTTGATAAAAAAGTGAGGCTTAAAAAAGCAAATAAGTTTTACTCAACAATTTTACAAGAAAGATAGTTTAGAATTCATGGGGACTTGGCATCCCTTACGCGTGGAAAAGAGGCTCGGTGATCAAACGCCATATTTATTTTCCGTCGTACCTCCCTTACATAACATTTGCAATTTCATATGATATAATACATTGAATTTCAGCCAAGATTCAAATTTCATTTAACATAATCTCTTTCAAAG
>JAJJWW010003153.1:0-81713 GCA_023531295.1 Papaver armeniacum | reverse complement strand
CTTTTAGAGCCCTTCCCAAAGGTGATGTTGAGGAGGTCCCTGGGAGGACTCCGTTTACCCTTGTGTTTATGGGTAAAAATCGTTTCCGCGATTTTGGTAAATTCGGTAGGTGGTGAGAAACTGGTTTAAACCCTAAATAAATGTGCTTTGCACGTGAGCACTTTATAGATCGAGAGATCAATTTGTACAAGTCCGGCCTAAACCAAGAAATGGTCATTCCCGACTTGCTTAGGTCCAAAGTGGAGGAGAAGGTTGATTTGGGAGGAAGCAAAGAAAGGTATTGAGACCCGAATAGTGGGAGAGTAATTCTCGACTTGTATCGAGAAAGTGAAATCTTAGGAAGCTTGTAAGAGATGAAAGCTTTTTTGAGAGCTTGCAAAGTTGCCTTTTCTGAGAGTGTTGTATTTTTCTCCTGGCCGAGACTTGTTATCCAGTGGAAATAGGTAAGACCTATTTATACAAGTCGAGATTGAAACCCAATTACCACAGCCTCATGAAGGAAGAGAGTAAAGGGTGAAATAATGGGAGGAGGTGGTAACCGCATGGTGTTAATGGGTAAAACGTTTTCACCATTATTTCCTCATTTATTTGACCGCTTTATTCCTATTCACGCTTTCTTAATGTGAGCGTAGTGTCCGTACTTAGCCGTGACCGCCAAACAAGACCTTGGAAAAGCATCCCAGGTTGTGTTGATGTCTCGAGTGTTGGTTGCATCTTGAGTGCAAGTGGTGCTTTGCTAGGCGTATGTGGCATGTGCCAATGGCATGTGCGGAATGCCTTTGTTGCGAGTTGCACCTCGGCGCAAGTGGCAATGCCAGAAAGTGCTAGTGGCATGTGTGGCATGTGCCAATGGCATGTGTGGAATGCCTTGGTGGTAGGTTGTACGTTGAGTGTAAGTGGCAATGCATAGAGTTGCTAGTGGCGTGTGTGGCATGTGCCAATGGCATGTGCGGAATGCCTTGGCGGTAGGTTGCACGGTTTGCAAATTAGGCTACCAGCGTGGGTTTTGGCATGTGCCAATGGCGCGTACATCCAAGTTGGCCTAGGTTGCACGGCTTGCAAGTTGGGCTACCAGCATGCGTGGCCAAGTTGAATCATGGCCCGTGTTTAGAAAAGCTACCAGCGAGCGTGTTGGCATGTGCCAATGGCATGCTCGGCCATTAGGGCGCGCCTTAGTGAAGAAGTTACAGTGAGCGTGTTGGCATGTGCCAATGGCATCGTGGCCAATTTAGGTCGCGCCACAGTAGGAAAAGCTACCAAACCAGCGTGTTGGCATGTGCCAATGGCATGCGTGGCCAATTTGGGTCGCGCCTGGTAGGAAAATCCACCCGGCTAAGCGTGTTGGCATGTGCCAATGGCATGCGTGGCCAATTTGGTCGCGCCACGTAGGAAAAGCCACCGGCGAGCGTGTTGGCATGTGCCAATGACATGCGTGGGCCAATTTGGGTCAGCCTCAGTAGGAAAAGCCACCACCGAGCGTGTTGGCATGTCTAATGGCATCGTGGCCAATTTAGTCGCGCCCTGGTAGAAAAAGCTACCCGGCGTGTTAGCATGTGCCAATGGCATGCGTGGCCAATTTGGGTCGCTCCACTGTAGGAAAAGCTACTGTGTGGCGTGTTAGCATGTGCCCCGATGGCATGCGTGGCCAATTTGGGTCGCGCCTCTTTGGTAGGAAAAGCTACCCGGCGGCGTGTTGGCATGTGCCAATGGCATGCGTGGCCAATTTGGCCTTGGTTGCATGATTTGCAAGCCTAGGCGTGGGCGCCATTTTGGCATGGCATGGTTAGGGCCAAGGTAAGGGTGCTTGGCAGCGTAACGTGACTAGCGTAGCTAGGGCCAAAGGCAAGAGTGCGTTTGGCATGGCGCTTCTAGCTCGGGCTAAATGTGGCTGGCATGATTTGCCATTGTTGCCATGAGCTAGCATGGTTGGCATGCTTTGGCGCGTTTGGTATGGCTGGCATGATTTGCCATTGGCACAGAGGTGCGGCTAGCTTGGGCTAGGTGTGGCTGGCATGATTTGCCATTGGCACGGAGGTGCGGCTAACATGGTTGGCATGCTTTGGCGCGTTTTGGTGTGGCTGACATGATTTTCCATTGGCGCAGAGGTGTGGCTAGCTTGGGCTAGGTGTGGCTGGCATGATTTGCCTTTGGCACGGAGGTGCGACTAACATGATTGGCATGCTTTGGCGCGTTTTGGTGTGGCTGGCATGATTTGCCATTGGCGCAGAGGTGTGGATAGGGCCAAGGTAAGTGTGTTTGGATTGGCGTGGTGTGATTAGCGTAGCTAGGGCCAAGGCAGAGTGCATTTGGCATGGCGCGGCTAGCTCGGGCTAAATGTGGCTGGCATGATTTGCCATTGGCACGGAGTGCGGCTAGCTTGGGCTAGGTGTGGGCGGCATGATTTGCCATTGGCACCAGAGGAATTAGGGGTTTTGTTAAGCCGTAACCTAATTTGAAAAAAATACCCCTATTAATTAATGGGATTACATGCATTAAATGTCCTAATAAATGTGTCCCTTTGGTGACATTAGGTTATTGGGGTTTTCACGATTTTACCCTTTGTTTAAAAAACCACCATCAACATTAAGTCCCCGCTAGCTCGGAACAGGAGCTTTGTTGCGAGGTAAGCATAAGATGGTGACAAACTATCAACATCAAACTGTAAAGAGAATTGAGGAGGCTCGTCTGACCTTTTATAAATAGGATTTGGAATCCTTGCCTCTGGCAGATCTTGCACAAATCGGGGAGGCGCACAATGGGAAGTCAAGATCGTTGAGAGACAGAAAGCTAGGCGGCATCGAGAAATTGACACGAGTTGGGAACTGAGCGTGCTAGTTGGCGGGACCGGCGCAAGGTGGGGAAAGGCGAGCGTGCTTCTTTGGCGTGACTTGGCGGCCATTGGGAAGTTGGCGCAGATTGGTGGTCCTGTGGCTTGGGCGGTTTGGAAACTGGCGCGAGCTTGATGGGACCGGTGAAAACAAGGAGGGAGTAGGTGTTTCTACATACAGCAAAGTTTCCTTATTTCGCATTCCTTCACGCGCAGCTTCAATCAGGGCATTATTCATGCTAAAATCCGGAAGCGTTATGTTCCTCATTGCTTCCTTTCCTTTTTTAAGGTTCCATATTCATACCCAACATAATTGTATCGTCTTCCTTGTTTGTGAAAGGGGTTCTTCTTGTCGAGTTTTTCTCTTTGTCATGTCGCACAGAGATGAATCATCTTCTAACCAGCCAGATTCTCTAGGTGAAGGCGCGAGATCTGATTCTTGCAGGAGCATCCCAACAAAGGTTATTCGGGTTAAGAAAATCATACCGGTATGTTTTCTTCTTCTTTGGTGGACTGGCGTGCGCTTTATCACTTGTTTGGTGAATGGAAAATTTCCTTTTGTGCGAGAGATATCCCGTTGGAGCATGTGTTCTTGTTATCGACTAGGATGACCTAGTCGTTCCCCTCCTTCAATTTCAACCTTGTTGGCTGCTGCGCAGACTTGGAGAACGCTGATTTAGGGCTCTCTTGTCATGAATACCCCTATGTAGGTTTGTCGTTTGGGACCCGTATGAGGTGTCTCTCCTCCACCATCGAGAATGTTAGGCGGTTTTATGGTGCGGAAATAATTCGTGGTCCTTTATACGAGGATATGGAATACATACGGCCATATCGCTACCAGGAGCGTAGTGAAGTCTTTGTTAAATCCGCCTTGGTTTCCATAGTGAACCTGTCTTTTGCCAATGATTGCCGAGATGGAGAATATGTCCATCCGTGCTGCTGCCAGTCACCATTCAAAGGTGGGAGAATATGGTGTCCACCCGAATCCTTGGAGTTTAATATCACCGGTTGCGGCATCGTCTCAATATTGTGAAAGTCGACAGAGCTTGTATTCTTCTTTGTGTGATCCCCGCCACAAAACCATCTTTTGGAAGAGGAGAAAGATTTGGCCTTGGGAGTCCCGGAGGATTGAAGAATTAATTAGCGACTTGAAGAGTAGGGCCGAAAGATATCACGGTCGATTGAAGATGATATTTTGTAGGGATTATAATTTACTAGATGGGCTTTTCGACTTGTATCACGAGATTTGAAGGCTCCTTTTTTTTTTTTTTTGTTGAAGAAATAAAGAAATTCCATTAATCCGTTGGATTGCATTGAAATTTGATAATTGGCAAGAAAGAAAAGTAAAAGCGAGAGGGTGTCGACGTTCACACTTTTGATGTTGCATGTTGCAAGGAAATGATTAGGCGTAGTATGCCTTAAGCCACTTTCCGTTGATGACCCCGCCTCTAGCTTTCCCCCATCTTCTTTGATAATCTTGTAGTAACCAACTAATCGCCCGTGCGCTTTAGTGATTATGTACGGCCCTTCCCATTTGGGAGAAAACTTGGTGCCCGATGCATCTTCTTTGGATGTGTTTGGTAGTTTTAGCACCCGATCTCATTCCTTGAAAACCCCGGGATTTTACATGGTTGTTATGCACGCCCGGAAATCCCGCTTCGTATGCTTGTGCATGTTCCTCTGCGCCTTCGGGATCTTCTAGAGTCCATAGTATCTAGTTCGCGATTCGGCATTGAGTGATTCGGCTTCATTCCACCGAGTCCACTCGGCGCGGCGGTTCCCGGCACTCTGATCTTGATTTACTGCTGGGAGGATCGCGTCCGCACCGTAGACAAGGGAGTAGGGAGACATGCCAGAGCTCTAGGAGATGTTCCAGTACGCCCATAAAGCCATCGGCAATTGCTCGTGCTGTGTTCTGGGATTGTCGTGTCTTGTTGGCCGAGGATTTGGATCGAGTCTTGTTGGTGCTTTCGGCTTGCCCATTCCTGGGGATAATAGACAGTGAGAAGACTTGTTTAATTAGGTACCTCTCAAGTAGTTCCCGCACTTGCTTGTTAGCAAAGGTGTGCCGTTGTCGGTGATGACGTGTTTAGATACGCCAAAACGGCAGATGATGTGTTCCTTGACGAATGCCGCGATCGTGGCTCAAGTGGTTCCTTTCAACGGACAACTTCAACCCACTTAGGTAAAGTACTGGTCAAGTTATTATGTATTCATCTTGTTTTGAGGATGGCGGATTGATCTTCCCAATGATGTCGAGTCCCACTATAAAAGGGCCACGGGCTACTTATTGAGTGTAGGGATGTTGGGGGCGCGTGGATGAGGTTTCCGTGAATCGGCATTCTCGGCATTTCGAACGAAAGTAGTCAGCGTCATCTTCCATGGTCGGCCAGTAGTACCTCTCGTGTATCTGCGGAAAAGTTTTGTTTCCTTGGTGTTCGCCTTCGTGCATTTCTCTCAACATAAGCGGGATTTACTGTACCGCCCAAAACACATGATGAGACTTCCTCCGAAACTCTTGCGATATAAAACCCCGCATGGAACACGAATCTTTTGGACTTTTGTTTTAGCTTGACGCATCCTCTTTGTCGGTAGGAAGAATGCCATCGCGAAGAGAACGATGTAGGCTCCCTCCGGTCCCAGTGTGAGTGATGTTGAGGACTTAAATCGACATGGGGCGCCCGACAACCTGGGACACGCCTGGAGTAATCGAGTTGGGCTTCCATCTCCGGCCAATAGTATCCAAGTCGTTGTAAACGACGATAGAGGGTTACTACGATGTTATTCCACAGTACCGGTATGAACATGTTCAAGTTGTTCTTGTGCTTCCTCTTTCCGAGACACCTTGACGAGAGAGCCGTCTGATTTCGATGATACTGAACATCTTGAAGCATAAAGAAATTCCGCAAAGTCTTGAGGTCGACCTTCCTTGGAAAAGTGAGTTGTTGAGTTCTTGAATGATAGGAGTTCTCCAGGTCATCGTCCTGGCTTTCTCGGGTTGTGAAATCCATGTTGAAGCTATATATGGTTCGCCATTTTGCTGTTAGGTTTCCTCGGATCCTTCGAATGTAGCTTTGATGCTAGTGTAGCTAGGCAGTCAAGATGCTTATTCTAGCTACGGCCGACATGTGTGATGGTTGCCGAGGCGAAATAATGTAATAATTTTTGTGCTTGACCTGTATGGTGCAGCGTCAGTTATTTCAATGCGTAAATCCGTTTACGGTTGATGAGTAATTTGAATCTCCTCTTATCTCCAAACGCGTGGCCCTGGCCTCGTTTAGCTAGTGATAGTCCAATAAGGAAGGCTTCGATTCAGCCGAGTTATTGGTGCATGGAAAGTCTAGCTTGAAAGAGTGCGAAGACTTCTCAGCGGAGATACTAGTACCACACCCGCTTCTCCTTCGGTGTTAGTGCTAGGGGTGGGAAGAGCCGTCGAAGAACAAGAGCCATGCTTCTTTTTTTACTAAAAAGATATCTGGAAGGTCTCCTAAGATCTTCTCGTAACTCTGCGGTGTTTTCTCCCAGGGAATGTTTGCTAACAGTGTCCGCAACAGCCTTTCCCTTTATGGCCCTCGGGAAACGCACGTTATGTCGACTCCTCGATAGTGCGGAGCCATTTAGTCGGCCTCCTATCGGGCGGGTTTCGAGAGAAGGAACTTTACGTGGTCCGACTTGGATATTAACACCACCTTGTTGGAGAGGAGGTAGTGCTGAACTTACGGATGGAATAAATTAACGCTAAACATGCCTTTTCCGCTTTGGGGTATCTGAGTTCGCGTCTCTCAACATTCGATCGAAGTAATATATGGGATATTCAATTCCTTTGTCTTCTTGAGCAAGGAGGGCTCCAATGGCGGTATCGCTAAAAGGCCGTGTAAAGACATGGTGGCTTCCCTTGCATAGGAGGCTTCATGACGGTCGGGGAGGACATCGTTTGTTGGATCTTTCCGGTACGCTTTTCCGAGACGTAGTCCATGCGAAATTCGCTCCTTTTTTCAGCGAGAGAATTAAACGCAGAATGAGTCACATGCCACCCGGTATGAAGCGGCGAATGTAGTTTACCTTGCCCATGAAACTCCTGGAGCTCCTTTACGGTTCGCAGTGGTGGCATCGTGAGGGATAGCTTGCGTTTTGACTGGGTCAACTTTTATCCCTGCGGTCGTTACTTGGAATCCCAAGAATTTCCCCGAAGAGACACCAAAAGTGCATTTCCAAGGATTCATCTTAAACTTGTATTCGCGACATCTTTCGAACACTTATCGTAGCGTTCCTGGATGATCCGCTCGAGTCTTTGATTTAACCACCACATCATCTACGTAATCTTCGACTTGCTTGTGCATCATATCGTGGAAGATCGTAGTCATGGCGCGTTGGTAAGTAGCGCCGCGTTCTTCGAGCCGAAAGGCATTACGGTGTAATAGAAGTTTCCGAGAGGGGTTGGAAACGCCTTACTCGCGTCGTGCTCATACATCTTTATCTGGTTGTAGCCGCTATATCCATCCATGAAAGAGAACATACCATGTCCACTGTAGCGTCTACCAAAGATGTCGATGTTAGGGAGCGGAAATCGTCTTTAGGCAGCACTTGTTCGGATCTGCGAAATCAACACAAGATCCGATCGACCATTCTTCTTTTAACGGAACGATATTGGCCAACCAAGTGGGATGGTGAATAGGTTTGACAAAACCAAATGCTAGTAATTTACGGACCTCCGCCTTGATTTGTTCTTCTACGTCGTTTGAATTGTCTTGGAGGTTTTTGACCGGCTTGGATTGGGTATCACGTGCAGATGGTGGGTGACTAGTTTTTCATCCAAGCCGTGCATTTCTTCGTAAGTCCATGCGAAAATGTCCTGGGGTATTCTTTGAGTAGGTCGACTAGCTTTGAGCGTTCCGAGAATGTAGAGTCGAATCGATCGAATGGGTCGCGGAATTCCTCATTCCCTATATTGACAGATTTCGAGTTCGTCGGTGGTGGTCGGTCCGTCTTACGGCCTTCCGAGGGGCGTCTGAACTTCCTCCCGGTTATTGTGAAAACATTCTTTGGAGGCGGAGAGGCGGGTCATGGTCTCCCCGCTAATTGCTAACACGGTGATGATGTGTGAGTTTTCCCTTTTTTGCTTCCGTCCCGGCCCAGTAGGGTGCATTCTCGCTTGGTGCGAGACGGAGTTACGCCGGCGGCGGAAGACCGGCGGGTCTTCCTTCGAGGAGACGGTGGGGAGGCGGTCTCCTCTGCGGAGTATCTCCAGCTTGTCGCTATCCTTGAGCGATGTCCATTTTGGTAGCAGAAAACTGTGAATCTTGGTTGTCACGCCTTTTGAACCCTCCTTCGGCCCATGTGCTTCTACGCAGTATGGTAGGCCTCGAAAGTGTATGTAAATTATGGCCTACGGTAATACCGCAAGTGCACGGCGTCTATCGGAGACGCGGCAGAATGCACGGTCGAACCCACGAGACTTGTGGTGCTCTAAGGTGATCTAATGGCTTTCTCAACCGAGTTTCAAGTGAAAATGTGTAGTGACAAGGTAACAACGGGGGTTTTGCCGACTGGGGCCGGATGAAATGAAATAAACCTAAACTAAAGTATAAATAAAGGGACAAAAGGATATGCCAGTGTCCAAATCCACCACTAACTCCTATTGTGAGTTTAACTATGTTGAGATTCTTGTTGTCCCGTGATTGATAAGGGCAGGGTGTCAATTCCACCACCTATCTCTCCCCCGTAGTGCCTCAATTAACAGCTAAAGTGCTGACCCGAGCACTAGTTGTCTAATTTAGTACAACTAGTCAAGGGAATCAGCATTTGTATCTAAGGTTGAGTTGCAATACACTCAACACAGCTTGAGACCTAACTACAAATGTATCCATGGCGTTGGTATACATCACAGAGAAAAGCATTGGTTATTTGTAATTGAAGACAATTGATAACATTAAGCATTCAAGATGGTTCACGAGTTAAAACACAATCGGAATTATGGTTTCATTGAAACCCTAGCTACTAAATTAAAACATCAAAATGAAAATTAAACTACAAAATTAAACCTAATTGATTTTTGGCTAATCCAGGCGTATCTAAAATCATCTTCTCCAACTTCTATTTATACATGCAACCTCTTCAACAAACCAAACCCTAAATTACTTTTTAAAAAACAGAAATTAAATGCAACCCATACTCTGAATTGCTTCTCCTCTTTGTCAATCGTCTCCGAGCAACTCCCCGCGCCCACGATTTAGTGAAACCCTAGCTTTTATCTATCTCTAAATTAGCTTCTAGGTTTATGGAGAAGCTAAGAGAGAGATAGCTAAACCTAGAGAAGAGGTGAAGGTGCTACTGATGGAGGTAATGGCTTTGTCGTGGAAGAAGGGAAGGATGGTGGTGGCGTGGTAGAAGCAGCGAGCTGGCTCTGGGGTGAAGAGGTATGGAGTTGCAGAGGTATGGGGGAGAAGAAAGAGAAGGTGGAATAGAGAATAGGGTTTGTCGATGGGGGTATAGGGTGGGAAGTTTTGATGTGAGGCGGTGTAGCGACATGACGATGCGATGTCCCGAGCGAGCGTAGGATCGATGAGCAAGATCCGGCGGCTTAGGATGAATCGGGCGATTTGGTGTCGGGCTGGAAGCATCGAGTAATGATATGCAAGGTGGAGCGACCGTAGGATGGAAGAGGGAGATCTCAACGGTCGAAGTGACGGGTTTGGATCCGGTCACGGGTCGGAGATGGATAGCTTGGGCCCATGTCTTGTAGATGAGTTGCTACTTGTTGAGTTGCAACTGTTGCGCGCGCGGCTTCGGCTTTCTGCTCCATAGACACTTGCCTCTGAGTCTTCGCTCTTTTGGCTCCTCAATTCTCCGAGCTTTATTTATTGACTAAAAACACAAAATTAATTAATACAAATATTTATTCTTGAAAACAAAGAAAACACAGAATCTGGGATAATATCTGATTCCTAAGCGCAAAAGATGAGTAAAATGCCAATAAAAAGGTGTATAAATATGCACTATTTAGCACTCATCAAATACCCCCAAACCCGAATTTTACTTGTCCTCAAGTGAAACAAAAATAAGAAATCCTAACTATACCCTGTCGCAGTCTCTCGAATGCATTTAGCGTATGCACTAAGCCTTTAAACCCCTAGGTGTCCCTAGTGGACGAGTTGTAGTCTCGTGAGGGTTTACCAGAGGTGTACCCACAAAACCTTCTCCAACTTCAGAGCGTAAAAGAGTCTCAAGCCTCCAAGAATCTATGAGGACATAGAGTTTCTGCATGCTAGTAACAGAAGTTAGAACTACTAAAGAACGCATTCTCATCCTTAAGTGTCTTGAGCGAGAAGTAACCATACCATATGAAAGAATTCGGATTCGATTGTGATCATAAGTCTCAACTTCGCCTCACCATTAGGATTTTATGATAATTGCACTCAAAAAGATCGCTTTTTAGTCTCTCATGTGTGCAGGCGGGAATAAAGAGAGAAATCCTGCACACGTTGTAGGTAAGAAGGATAACCTTAAAATAAAATCTGGAGACTCCACGTATGTGGACAAAAAGAATCTTTTTCTCATGATCTCTAAGAAAGGAAATCAACCATTAGAAAGGGGTGGGAGTACTCACTCACTTCTCACCCGATCGGCAATTAATATCACTCTCTCATAAGAACCATAGAAACGTCTTCAATCTTCGGTCTTCGGTCTTCAATTGTTGATGACGAACTTCTAAACTTCACAAAAACTTGACAATTTTTAACTTTTCTACTCAATTTCCTTGTTGTTTGGATTTTTCTTTTTAATTTCTTCTTTACAATGGTGGTAGCAAAAATAAACTACAATATTTTTTTGATTTTTTTTTTTTTTTTTTTTTTGATTTTTTTTTTTTTTTTTTTTTTTTTTACAACTTACAGTGAAAATAAAAATACAAATAATGAAACAACTAACTCCATGGACAAAGGACTTTATCACTCAATTTTTCCACAACTTGTATTGTCTTGATTTTATAAATTTTATTAATTCTCATCCTATTTTCTTTTCTTTTCTTTGTTGCACAAAAACCTTGGACTATATCAACTTTTCTTTCAATATTCTGATGCTGCTCCGTTTGTTGACGATGATGTGTTTCTATGGGTCTTGCTGATTGAGAGAGAGAGTGATGCTAACGGCAAATCGGTATTTAGAAGGAGTTTTCTTCTTTAAACGTCACCCTCATGATTGACAAAAACTAGCACTCAAGAGATCAAAAGTAGTGCTGAAATTGGTGCGAAGTTGGGTAGCTCACCATTCCTACCCTAATTGACGTACGGTGACACACACTCTAACACTTTTCTAGAAAGTTGCAAAAATTGAAGGTTGGTGCCTCACTTGATGTAAAATGGGTAGTCTCCACTATGGGTGATCACAATTCTACTACCGAATATCTAACACACCTAATTCGCTCTCCGGTATGGTTAAATCCAACTTTAACGTTCTAATCAACTAAGGAACCCGATTGTGTTCTCCCGGTACTTCCAAGTTCATTATTTCGGTCGAATCTCTATGTAAACATAGCTAAAAGCATGCTAGTGACTCTAAAATCTCTAAAAGTTGGAGGTTTTTACAAAAAGAGTTTTTTAATTTTTTTTTTTTTTTTTTTTTTTAAGATGAAAATAAAAGGTAAAATAAAAGACTAAAATTAAAAAGACTAAAAACTCTATATGCAAAAATATGCAAATGCACCCCCAAACCTAAATCAAACATTGTCCTCAATGTGTGTCTACATATAGAAAAAATTTAAACAGTCACATACCAAGAGAACTATGCTGATAAGAGAAAAGGGAAGAGATTACCGGATGTCGGCGGGAGCAAGGTTGAGTTTCTTTAGTCAAGGCTAGAATCCAACATTCTCAACGGAGATCATATCGGATTAGCACAATATAAGCACAAAAAGACTCAACCGATGCAAGAAAAGAAAAATTTAACAAGTCTTACAAAAATTTATATACAAAAATTTACTAACAATCTAAAAAAGTTGAGGTCAACCCAAAAGATAATGTACGAAACATTAACATTCTTATAAATATAACACGAAAATGGGCTTTGGTTTATGTGGAATTTGGTTTATTGGGCTTTGGTTTAAATGGGCTCATTTTTGTTTTTGTAAGCTTTGGTTTATGTGGGAAGCCCAAAGGTTGCTTTGGTTTGTTTGGGATTTGTTGTTTGAAGCCCAGATTTGTGAAACCGCACAGCCAGTAGAGCCCAGATGCACCAGTAAGGCCTAGATGTCCAGCCCCAGATGTGTAGTTGACAAGCTCGATGATTGTGCAAAGCCCTGGGTTGAGTGCGGCCCCAGTTCGATTAGCCTGGAACTGTGGGCTCGGTTTTAGATTAAACCTGTGTTATGTGGGAAGGCTAATGGACCAGTTTGAGTTCTTGTGGGCTCGATTGTTTTGCGGCTAGGTTGAGCCCAATGGGTGGGCTTCGGTTGTGTGCAGCTCCGGGTGTGTAGAGTGGGCTTGGTTGTGTGTAGACAGCCCGGTTGCTCGATTTAGCTTGGCAATTAGTAGCCCGATGGTTGCGGTTTACCACTTGTTCGAGGCCAAGCACGAATAGGTGCACGATTTAATCAGTTGTGCAGAGCTTGAGTGCACGTTTTATGCGAGTGGCAATTGAATCACACAAATGACAAAAAGAATCACAACAATTTTTAGCATACATAGGAGTTACATGTGCCCGGCAATGCACAAGCAGATAAGCTCAATGAGTTTCTCTTAGTTATGCAAAACTTAGCGGAGAATAGCAATGAGTCATTGCGAGATGGAAACTAGCATTTGCACCGGCTCAGGTTTTTGCAGGTCTGATCATGCAGTTTAGGGCTGTGCTCAGATGGTAACTAGTGAATCAATGCAGGTGGTTATGCTAGGATGCTTAGGCAATCTTTCAGTAAAGCACAGATGATTTAAAACTCATAGATATGATGCATAAGCTCATACAAATTTTAAGACAGTTATGGCATACTCGGCTATTATAAGTGTAACATCAAATGTCGAGGATCCATTCACATTATACAATAGCGAGGAGGTGCTCAAGGCACTACAGAGTGATGGTTCAACACATAGATTCGGGGTTTACACAAGGTCACAATGCAACTAACCTGCAGGGCACTCCAATATGCGTGTTATGGCTCAATCACAACTCAACAAGCTTAGCATTCAAGAAAGTTGTGCAAATGGTACATGGCACAGAACACATCGGCACAAGGCGTACAATGGCTCAAAGGGGTTAACCGACTTCCTTGGGGTAGCTCGGCCAACTTGGCTGTCCAAATTGGCACTCAAAACTTGCGGCTAACTACATTCCGACTCACACCTACTGAGGTCGGAGTTTGACTCGTAATGTAAAGAGAGCAAGCTTGTAAGAAGCCCAAAGCAGCTCAACTGAAATTGGGTTCAGATGCAAAGTCTATGCACAGGACAAAGACAATCATAGCCATTTATAGCAAAGCTTTATAGCTAGGTCTCACACAAAGCATAGTGGCTGGTGCTTCGTGGCACATGGCACGAGGTAACACAAGAATAAAACAACTTCAAATAACATGCATGTTATGCAAGAGTCGGGGAGCACTCAAATGAATACCGTGAGTTGCAGGGGCTGATCTGGGTTTTGCAAGCTCAAGTTTTCATACAGGCATGGTATGTTACTCACAAACACTAGCGAGACTTCAGATGTTGAGCATAACAGGGTCTTACACAAGGGTGTATGCTAGTTTAACCTAGTTCACAGTCATGCATGGAGTCACTTACCCGAATTGTGCTCGAGCTTTGTGACTCGGGCCCTGCACTTTTCTTGGCCTCCTAGGTTTTGCTCAGCAATGCGGCAACACAAGAGGCACAACTACACAAATTGACTTGCGCTTGCTCAACAGCTCATAGGTACTGTGAGCTCAAAGGAGGGCTCGCTTCTCGACAAGTGCAGGGAGAGGTGATGATGATTAACAAATGTAAGTTACAAGATGCAATACAAGCTACCCTAAGCTATGCTAATGATGCAATACAAAGTGCAATGCAAGATGCAAGAATGTAAAGCATGCAAGAAACGAAGAGAAAACTTTAGCTAAGTTACGGTAAAAAAGGCTACAAGTAATATTACACAACAAGTATGTACAAGGGTGAGTGAAAAACAATGAGAAGCAAGCTATCAAATCAGTTCAAAGACACGCCAAGTCCCCGCAACGGCGCCAAAAACTTGGTAGGCCTCGAAAGTGTATGTAAATTATGGCCTACGGTAATACCGCAAGTGCACGGCGTCTATCGGAGACGCGGCAAGTACGGGTCGAACCACAGAGACTTGTGGTGCTCTAAGGTGATCTAATGGCTTTCTCAACTGAGTTTCAAGTGAAAATGTGTAGTGACAAGGTAACAACAGGGGGTTTTGCCGACACTACCGGGATGAAATGAAATAAACCTAAACTAAAGTATAAATAGTGACAAAAGGATATGCCCAGTGCAAATCCACCACTAACTCCTATTGTGAGTTTAACTATGTTGAGATTCTTGTTGTCCCGTGATTGATAAGGGCGGTGTCAATTCCACCACCTATCTCTCCCTCAGTGCCTCAATTATGACTAAAAGTGCTGACCCGGCACTAGTTGTCTAATTTAGTACAACTAGTCAAGGGAATCGGCATTTGTATCTAAGGTTGAGCTGATACACTCAACACAAATTGAGACCTAACTACAAAGAATCCATGGCGTTGGTATACACCTGTGAGAGAAAAGCATTGGTTATTTGTAATTGAAGACAATTGATAACATTAAGCATTCAAGATGGTTCACGAGTTAAAACACAATCTGGAATTATGGTTTCATTGAAACCCTAGCTACTAAATTAAAACATCAAAATGAAAATTAAACTACAAAATTAAACCTAATTGATTTTGCACCAAGAATCTAATCCGGGCGTATCTAAAATCATCTTCTCCAACTTCTATTTATACATGCAACCTCTTCAACAAACCAAACCCTAAATTACTTTTTAAAACAGAAATTAAATGCAACCCATACTTCGAATTGCTTCTCCTCTTCTCGTCAATCGTCTCAAAGCAACTCTCCTGCAAATACAGGTGAAACCCAGCTTTTATCTATCTCTAAATTAGCTTCTAGGTTTATGGAGAAGCTAAGAGAGAGATAGCTAAACCTAGAGAAGAGGTGAAGGTGCTACTGATGGAGGTAATGGCTTTGTCGGGGAAGAAGGGAAGGATGGTGGTGGCGTGGTGGAAGAGCGAGCTCGCTGCACGTCGGGTGAAGAGGTATGGAGTTGCGAGGGTATGGGGGAGAAGAAAGAGAAGGTGGAATAGAGAATATGGTTTGTCGATGGGGGTATAGGGTGTGGGAAGTTTTGATGTGAAGCGGTGTAGCGACATGACGATGCGATGGCCCGAGCGAGCGTAGGATCGATGAGCAAGATCCGAACGGCTTAGGATGAATGGGGCGATTTGGTGTCGAGCGGAAGCATCGAGTAATGATATGCAAGGCTGAGCGACCGTAGGATGTAGGCGAGGAGATCTCAACGGTCGAAGTGACGGGTTTGGATCCTGGTCACGGGTGAGAGATGGATAGCTTGGGCCCATGTCTTGTAGATGAGTTGCTACTTGTTGAGTTACTGTTTTGCTGCGCGCGGGCTTCGACTACTGCTCCATAGACACTTGCCTCACGAGTCTTCGCTCTTTTGGCTCCTCAATTCTCAGAGCTTTATTTATTGCCTAAAAACACAAAATTAATTAATACAAATATTTATTCTTGAAAACAAAGAAAACACAGAATCTGGGATAATATCTGATTCCTAAGCGCAAAAGATGAGTAAAATGCCAATAAAAAGGTGTATAAATATGCACTATTTAGCACTCATCAAATAAGCACTCATCACAGTAGACTGGTGCATAGGGGGACAGTGACGTGGGGATGCAGACAACTTCTCAGTTGATCTTTGTTTCGGGCATTGGTGGTATGTTGAAGGAACGATTTTGAGATTGTGCGACCCACGGCCTTCCCGATATCATGTGGTAGTCCGGTTCTTTTTTCAATCACTTCAAACTTCACGCTTGATTGAATTGGCCCTATTGCCGGCTCCAAGTTGATGTAGCCGTATGTGCTAGTTTGTTTGCCTTTGAAATCATTCATCGTCGTAGTGGGTTGTCGTATGATCTCGTTAGGTCGCACCACAGCAACTTTAAGTGTCTTGAGAGTGATGACATTGGAATATGCACCCGTGTCAATGAGCGCTCTTGAAACTCTATGTTCCCCGACAAAAACCGTAACATGCAAGGCCCGATTGTGACCGTCTTCCACCATCATATCGTCATCGCGGTGAAAACAATATTGTTGGTGGATTTTAAAGGGGATCCTTGGAGTCCTCGTGGGTGCGAGGAACTAGTGATGCGTTCGGTCTTATTCGGTTGATAGCAGAGAGAATGTTTTTATTCGCTGTTCCTTGAGAGGTGTAGCAATTCACATAAGTTTTCTACCAACATGGTCGCCTCCCCAGTCTCAATTGGCTTCCCGATCGATGACAAAACCATTGATTTGAGAATGCTCACTCGGGATGTTAGTCCCACTGCTCTTGATCTTACGGGAAAATAGACCACTTAGCTCCGATGTTAGGCTGATGAGGAAGTCTAGTATGTTGTTAATCGCATCCTTCATTAGATCCATGTTTTTGGCGTGGATCTCCTGAGCACACATCAGGTCAACCAGTCTTAGGACCTCTTCATTGGTCGTATTGCTTCCGGAAATTGACGAGTCATCATGACCTTGAGCGGGATCAATGTTTATGGAGATGGACTGATAGCTGACCATGCTTGCGCGAATTTTGAGGACGGAAGCTAGAATTTGATATTGTAACCGAAAGATCAATCCTCCCGCTGTGGTCGCCAATTGTTTATAGGTAAAAATCGTTTCGCCGATTTTGGTAAATTCGATAGAGGTGGTGAGAAACTGGTTTAAACCCTAAACAAATGTGCTGCACGTGAGCACTTTATAGATTCGAGATATCAATGCAGTACAAGTCCGGCCTAAACCAAGAAATGGCGTTCAGGACTTGCTTCGGTCACAAAGTGGAGGAGAAGGGTTAATTTGGGGAGGGAAGCAAAGAAAGGTGTTGAGACCGAATAGTGCAGGAGAGTAGTGTCTCGACTTGTATCGAGAAAGTGAAAGCTTAGGAAGCTTGCAAGAGATGAAAGCTTTTGGAGAGCTTGCAAAGTTGCCTTTTACGAGAGTGTTATATTTTTCTCTGACCAAGACTTGTTGTGCGGTGAAATAGGTAAGACCTATTTATACAAGTCGAGATTGAAACGCGTACCACTGGCCTCATGAAGGAAGAGAGTAAAGGGTGAAATAATGGGAGGAGGTGGTAACCGCATGGTGTTAATGGGTGAAAACGTTTTCACCATTATTTCCTCATTTATTTGAATCGCTTTATTCCTATTCACGCTTTCTTAATGTGAGCGTAGTGTCTGGCCTGGTATGACCACCAAACCAAGACCCCGGAAAGCATCCCCCGGTTTGTGTTGATGTCTCGAGTGTTGGTTGCATCTTGAGTGCAAGTGGTGCTGCTAGGGGCGCATGTGGCATGTGCCAATGGCATGTGCGGAATGCCTTTGTTGCGAGTTGCACCTCGAGCGCAAGTGGCAATGCGAGCTGCTAGTGGCGTGTGCGGCATGTGCCAATGGCATGTGTGGAATGCCTTGGTGGTAGGTTGTACGTTGAGTGTAAGTGGCAATGCATAGAGTTGCTAGTGGCGTGTGTGGCATGTGCCAATGGCATGTGCGGAATGCCTTGGCGGTAGGTTGCACGGTTTGCAAGTTAGGCTACCGGCGTGGGTTTTGGCATGTGCCAATGGCGCGTCTGACCAAGTTGGCCTAGGTTGCACGGCTTGCAAGTTGGGCTACCGGATGCGTGTTTGCATGTGCCAATGGCATGCGTGGCCAAGTTGAATCATGGCCGTGTTTAGAAAAGCTACCCGGTGAGCGTGTTGGCATGTGCCAATGGCATGCTCGGCCATTAGGCGCGCCTTGGTAGAAGAAGCTACCGGCCCGACGTGTTGGCATGTGCCAATGGCATGCGTGGCCAATTTGGGGTCGCGCCTTAGTAGGAAAAGCTACCAGCGGCGTGTTGGCATGTGCCAATGGCATGCGTGGCCAATTTAGGTCGCGCCACAGTAGGAAAAGCTACCGGACGTGTTGGCATGTGCCAATGGAATGCGTGGCCAATTTGGGTGGCCCTGGTAGGAAAAGCCACCCGCCGTAGCGTGTTGGCATGTGCCAATGGCATGCGTGGCCAATTTGGTCATGCCCTGGTAGGAAAAGCTACCGTGAGCGTGATGGCATGTGCCAATGGCATGCGTGGCCAATTTGGGTCGCGCCCGGTAGAAAAAGCTACCGGCGGCGTGTTGGCATCTGTGGCCAATTTGGGTCAGCGCCTTGGTAGAAAAAGCTACCAGCGAGCTTGTTGGCATGTGCGATGGCATGCGTGGCCAATTTGGGTGTCGCCACAGTAGGGAAAAGCTACCAGCGAGCGTGTTGGCATGTGCCAATGGCATGTGTGGCCAATTTGGCCTAGGTTGCATGATTTGCAAGCCTAGGCGTGGGCGCCATTTTGGCATGGCATGGTTAGGGACAAGGTAAGGGTGCTTGGATTGGCGTGACGTGACTAGCGTAGCTAGGGCCAAGGCAGATGCGTTTGGCATGGCGCGGTTAGCTTCGGGCTAAATGTGGGCGGCATGATTTTCCATTGGCACGGAGTGCGGCTAGCATGGTTGTCATGCTTTGGCGTTTGGTGTGGGCGGCATGATTTGCCATTGGCACAGAGGTGCGGCTAGCTTGGGCTAGGTGTGGCTGGCATGATTTGCCATTGGCACAGAGGTGCGGCTAACATGGTTGGCATGCTTTGGCGAGTTTTGGTGTGGCTGGCATGATTTGCCATTGGCGCAGAGGTGTGGCTAGCTTGGGCTAGGTGTGGCTGGCATGATTTGCCATTGGCACGGAGGTTCGGCTAACATGGTTAGCATGCTTTGGCGCGTTTTGGTGTGGCTGGAATGATTTGCCATTGGCGCAGAGGTGTGGATAGGGCCAAGGTAAGTGTGTTTGGCTTGGCGTGGTGTGATTAGCGTAGCTAGGGCCAAGGCAGAGTGCATTTGGCATGGCGCGGCTAGCTCGGGCTAAATGTGGCTGGCATGATTTGCCATTGGCACGGAGGTGCGACTAGCTTGGGCTAGGTGTGGCTGGCATGATTTGCCATTGGCACAGAGGGGAATTAGGGTTTTGTTCGTCGTAACCCTAATTTGAAAAAATACCCCCTATTAATTACTGATTACATGCATTAAATGTCCTAATAAATGTGTCACCGGTGACATTAGGTTATTTGGGGTTTTACGATTTTACCCTTTGTTTAAAAACCACCATCAACACCTTGATTGACCATCAAGGCGATTTGTATGTTGTATATTAGTATTTGATTTCTCTCTTCACCCAGGTACTATCTTTCCGACTTCTCTCTTTACTGATTCCTCATGTTACTTTACTTTTTGGTATTGCTTTTTCATTAGAAACATTGAGGACAATGATAGATTTAAGTTTGGGGGTGGGGAAGAAACTTTTTGTTAGGTTTTAGTTGCAATAAATAAACTCCAGATCCTAGAAATTTATATTTATTAAGGTCGGCACTAACTAATCTAAGTGGATGGAAACATTTTGGTTGTAGGAGTTGAGGAACCAATCTGATTAGATGGAAACATCTAGAAGAGTCTATTCATAAAAGCACAGAGCTAAGGTTTTAGAAAAGAAAACATGGTAGTTTCGCCATATCCTCGTGATGGAAACATCGAAAGAATCCTGATCACTTCTTTTATTTTTCTTTTTACCATTGCTAGGGTGAAATAGAGTGACTGAGAGAAAAAAAAATGAAATGAGACTAGACCAGACCACTCGACCAAATAAATACAATAAAGTCGACCACTGGTACCCTTGTATATGCCATGTGAGTTGACCTAGAGTTAGGTTTATCGACCACAGGTTCCCTTGTATATGCCAGTGTGTTGATATTAGTCCACTCAATATCTCAGTCCATTAGGATAGGTTCACCTTAGTCAACATCATCCACGTTTTTCTCTACATCCATCTTCTTAATCTATCCATGTGATTGGTTGACTCGGTTTTAGGATGTCCGAAACTATCTCGAGTAGAGCTCATCACTGTTTATGAATTTTAGTATGCTTGAGTGCAAACTCATGTACATCAATTGGAATTTCGCATCGTGTACTTCCTCCTGTAGTTAATAAGTATGCCAACCAAGGAGATTCTTTAGTGCCTTCCAAGGTTCTGCGTAGATAGCTAGGATCTGGAGTAAAGGTTTTGTGGGTACACCTCTGGTAAACCCTCCGGAGACAACACTCTGCCACTAGGGCCACCTAGCGGTTTAACGGCTTGCTGCACGTGCTAAGTGTAGTCATTTTATTAGATTTGCTCGGGACTAGCAAATAATAAGTTTGGGGGTATTTGATAGACACATTTTTGTGTCCAATTGTCCTCGATGTCTCTATTGTTAGTGCTTGATTTTGTACTTATTATGGTGTTTTTATGTTTGTGTAGGTGTTGCTCAAAAAGTGCTATTTGGACCCCCCAGAGAAAATTACTAAAGGCACCCTCACTTTGGATAAGGGGCACCTCAGTTGGGCACCTGCTATTCGCACCACCCCGGTCTGTTAGGGGGAGGTCATCCCCAACCTTTCAAAATTCTGAATTTGGCGGGAATTTTGAGTCTTCACTTGGCGAAATTTAGAGTTGGATTTTGGGTGTTTCTGGAGAGATTCAATCATTTGAAACTCTCTCAGACGACTTGATTGGGCCTAACAAGCTTGGTTTGGGTATTTGGCTCGACTAAAATTGGCTAGATAACTCGCGAGGAGAAAACAGAGGCATGAGAGTTTCACGGGATTGTTTTACTCCTTCCCGTGTTTCTCAGTGGTTGGCTTGTGTTGGGAGAAGTCTTTACTGAATCCGTGTTGTGTTTGGAGTGAGTAAGCACGAATTGACTGCTGCAGATACGTACAGGAAACAAAAAGGAAAGAAAATATATTTTCTTTACTGCCGAGTGATGACATGTTATTTTGGAGTTATTGCGTGTGATTCCTTTGTCATGTTGGGTATAAAAGAGGAGTAGGGGATGCGTACAAGAGGGACGGAGAGTTTGGGAGGAGAGTTTAGAACACTACGAGCCAAAAAATCGAGTTGCGAAACCGCCATTCTTCTGTGCTTTGTGAAGAACACGAAGAACAAAAGACCACCAGAGGCAGTCGTTTTTCAATAGTGACAACGACACTTAGACGTGGGTCGCAGAGCTACGGTAACAGCAACATTTCATCTTTATCGTTCTTTGTAACAGTGTTTGCAACAATTATAAATGTTGCAAACACCCGATTTTCATCTTTTTCTCCATTTCATCTTTGTGAACACCCTTTGAGCAATAATAATGATTTTTGAGTGTGTTTCCAACATGATGAGCGGCTAATTCTCTCACAACCAAGGCAATGAGGAAGCTATTTACGCATGTGATAGACGCATTTATGTGTCTACTTTCATCTCGATTTTCTATATTATTAGTACCCATTTTTGTACTTATTATGGTGTTTTGTGTATTTGCAGGTATTTTTGGGAAATAAATATTTTTGGAAAATTCGGCTCGAAAAGTTGCTAAAGACACCTCCAGAGGACATCTGCTAAAGGGACTCTCATTTTGGATAAGGGGCAAACAAACTGTTAAGGGCCACCCACCTGCTATTCGCACCCCAACAGAGGATAGGGGGCGACCATCTTCTAAATTCAAATCTCGAGTTTTGGCGGGAAAAATGTTTGATGAAGAACAAAATTAGGGTTGGAATTTTGGGCGATTTCGAGTTAGATTCAATCATTGATTTTCGCAGCATAGACTTGATTCAAGTAAACAGGATTGGTATAGACGATGGAATCGAGCAGTTCAGTTGTTAGAAACTCATCCTATGGTTGATGTGGTTTATTCAGGCTATGATACCCAGATTGACTTTGTTTTCCCACCAAATATTTTTCAACCAATTGTGGGAACGTATAAGTTTCAGATGTGTCAATTATTAAGTTTTGAGACTGAGCCTAAGTACTTTAGGAAATTAGTATCGACACATTTTCTTATGATTGACCGCCAGTTTCATCTTGGTCAATTGTGTGTGTAGGATCATAATATCGCAACGTATATGGCTCGCGGGATTAATGAACGATGGCGTCGCGAGGGAGTCGCAGGGAGCTAAAATAAACGACGCAATGAATAACGACAGGCAAAACATAAAGAAGACGTGAGACCTGGCGAGGTTAAGAAGTGTCGCGAGTGAATGTTTGTGCATCTGCGACACTTCGCGAGACATTCCCGAAAATAAAGGGGGAGCTTAGCTTGTCATCCACTATGTATTACCCTATATAAAGGGCTAAATGAGTCAGTAAGAGGAGATCTTTTTGGAATTGTTGAGCAAGTCATTAGGAGAGAGAAAGTTTAAAGTGTTTTAACTTCTAAGTGTAATTCTATTTTCTGTGTAAACACTTCATGAATTCAATCAATAAATATTCTTGATCTTACATTTTCCAAGGGATTAATTAAGCAAAATCGAGTAAGGGGTGTAGTGTGGGAAATCCTGCTACTACATATGCGCTAGAAACAGGGACGACAGAGATTGACGTAGAAATTGGAAGGAATTTGGATTCACAGAGAAAAGATTTGGAGAAGATACTCAAGAATTCGATGGAAAAGAAAAATGGCTAGAAGAAGAAATGTACAAGGGCAACCAACGATTGTAAGAAGAAGTGGGAGACTTGCTTTGGAGAAAGGAGGAATGAAACAGGAGAATCATCAAGGATGAATATGAGAAACGATGGAGAAGATCAAAACCAACCACCGATCTCCCCAAAGAGCAAACGCAATATGGATTATGATAGAGTAAGTGTACATACTTGGAGGTCTGATTAGAAGATGAGAGAGAAGAGGAGCAAGGTGGTGAACAATGGACAAGGAGAGCAAGGAATGAATGGAGAAAACGAAGAAATCGCAAAGATTAGAAAGATTGAGACAAATAATACACGAAGAGAGACGGTTAGAGGCGTAAAGAACGAGCAAACTTGACAAGACAGAATCATGAATTGAGGATGGAAAATATGAGGTTGCAAAATAGGAGATCTAGAAGTAGCGTGAGGTCAAGTTCAAGATCAAATAGGGAAGAAAGAAGGAGAGTTTTACCAATAGAAATACAGGAAGAAACACAAAATCCGAGTATAGAGCATGGCGAGAGAAGAGGGGAAATAGAAGATCGCTATATTCCTCAACTTTGAAAATCTTCGAAATGAGCGGAGTAGGGAAAATCAAGGAAACATGCAACTCCAAGAACCGAATGACCCAGTTCTTGAAGGGAGAATAATCTTGCACGGAGAGAAAATTGAGAAGAAACCGAGAAATCGAGGATGACATTGAGAGACACTACATTGAACAAGCGCGGCTGGTTCGCGAGAGAAAGGATAAGAGCGAGAAATGGAAAATCAAGAGATAGAAGAAGCAATCCGACGAACAACCATGACAACCGCGAAAAGAAGAAGGGAACAAAATCGTACCAATAGAAATATTAATGAAGAATATGAGAGGGTGCGAGATAAGAGTGAGAGACAGACCAAGAGGAGAGAACAACCGATACAATGGCGTGCGAATTGTGAAAGAAACGAAGAAGAGCGTCGCGAGAAAGAAGAGGAGAAAATAACGGCGCGGAAGGTCAAGATAGGCACGAGCGAAGAAGGAGAGAAGCGAGTTAAAAAGACCAAAGAATCAAATCCCGAGGCAAATGAACAAATCTTAAGAGAACTGGTGAAATGAGAGGATTGCTTGAACAATAGAAGGAAGGGGAAGGAGACAATTAGACGAAGCCATCGCCGAAAAGTGCGAAGAATCCCTTCACGCTAGAAGTACGGATGGGAGGAATACCTCCTAAGTGCAATCTACTGCATTAACCAATATCTTTGATGGAACAACTTTATGCGATACAACATATCAAGGCTTATATGAGATGTATGTTGCGGTGGGAGAATCATGATACCATCTTCATGCAAATATTTCGCATCGAGCCTAATAGGAGAAGCACTAAAATGGTTTGAAGGTCCTGCAAGGAACACAATCGCATCATTTGACCATTTACAAGCCACATTCCCGGGAGCATACATAAGTAATAACTCTTCGCGACCGGGTATTGAAGATGTATTCGGGTTGAGACAAAGGGTTGGCGAGAGCTTGAGGCGATTGACAATAAGATGGAGGACCATGTGTAGCGAAATGGCGGGACGAGTTGAGGAAAGATATCTTATTCTCTCATTTGTGAACGCTCTCTTCGCGACTAACTTGTTATACATTCAAATTTTTAGAGTCAAAAATACAATCACGATGGCGGAATCATGAGTTACAGGGAAGAATATATCGCCTTAGAAGAAAGACGAATGAAATGAATTCTTATCCTGGTCGCAAAACACAAACTCGAATGCTGTGAACGCAAGCTTGTTACCTCAATTCATAAATACGAGGCGAGCACTTCGCAAGGACAAAGAAGGGAAAAGGCCGATGAGGGACAACGGAAGATAGTAGCTATGGGAAGCCATGACCAAGAGGAGTTTGAACAAGAAAGGAACTACTATAACCGTAATGACAATAATAAGATTCGGAGGCTAGATCATGTGCAAGAAACTTACGGTGGGCGAAGGCAATATAACCATGGAGGGCAAGAGAAGTCGTAGAATAGTATGGGAACCAATCAAGATGCCTCCACCGAATGCTAGTGTGGAAAAGATTTGGGAGGCTATACTTGTGATGGAAGATGTACCAAAGACCTTGGAACGCGGGATGGAACCACCACCAAGCGACGACGAAGTCATGAGTTTTGTTCTTACCACCGCTTCCATGGACATCAAACAAACGATCTGAAACGTAAAGAGAATCATTCTCGGGATGATTGATCAAGGGAAGTCTGAATCACTTTCTAAAGAGAGAAGAAAAGGCAGGACATTACCACCACCACCGAAAATGCACGAACGATGTCGAGCGAAAGGAAAGGAAACATTTGTGATAGAGGTCGGAACAAAAGCTAAAAATTTGAATTGCAACTCTATCGTCCACTCTTATCGCACAATCGAAGATTTTCATGACAATGTGCTCGGTAGAGTCTTTAAAGAGAGATGCTAATGATAAAGAAATAATGAGTCCAGCGAGAACGACGCATTTGATTAGAAAAGTGGCAAATGAAGACTATTTCTTTCTCTGCGAGATGAAGTGCCAAAAGGAAGAGAAACACATGATAGCCGTTGGTTGTGAAACTAGAGATTAACCCAAAACCGATTGATGGAGAAGATGATGAGGCGAGAAGCTTGTTGGGCGATCAACCGAATTTTAATCGACACCTGAAGTTCAATGAATATTCTCTTCTACCATACTTACAAGACGATGGGAGGAAAAGATGAGGATTTGATCCCCTCTACATACAAGATATATGGCTTTAATGGCACCGCAAACAAACCAAAGGGAGAGGTTCACATGAGAATACCTCTACAAGGATTATCAAGCGATATCTTATTCTGTGGTTGACGTGGAATCTCCATATAATGCGCTCGATTGGGAGGCCATGGCTTCATGAAATCTTGGGAGTCGCATCAACATATCATCAATGTATAAAATTTCCACATCCAAATGGCATTGGTATTATACGGGGAGATTGGAAGGAGTCACAAGCAATGTCATGAGGTCGATGTAGAAAGTGCGAAGAAAGAAATGCCAAAAGAAAGGGTTGGAAGCAACATGTGAGAGATGAGCAGAGAAAGGAAAAAGCGATGGTAGATGTTATAGAAGTAAGGACCGAACGTACCTCGCGAGGTGAATGCCTAGAACAAAGTAAAGTTATGATAATAAAGGAGCGAAGGATATGAGGAATAAAAGGTATAAGAAGTGAATAGTCAACAAAAGTAGGAGGAAAAGTAGCAATTGAAGTAATGATGTGCGAGAATCTTGCGATCAAGGGTAAATGAGAATTCGATTAAGAAAGAGATAAAGACACAACAAATGAAATGGAATTTTACGAATACTTCGCAAACAAATATTAACAAATAATGAAACATGAATGATTGAATGATTGAATGATTTAACAAAGATGAATGAGTAAATGAATGGGACGAACCTTTATGGCGTACACCTAGTTCGCGAATAACATTTCGTAAGAGGCAAATGTAAGACCTAAAGTGCGTCATACAAGGGGGTATCTCTCGACATGGCTCGGGGGAAGGTTACACCGCTCACCGAAGCTTTAGTCATGAAAATTTGGGGCCCATGAAAGCCTATCCGGAAGAGGTACCTTGGATTCCCAACTATATATATAAGGTTATACCCTGGTTGGGCGACCGAGGGTCTCTTCTTAGGAGTCGATGTATGCTCAAGGCGCCGAGGTACAGTTGAGCGAGTGCCCTGATGGATGAACCTACCCTGGCTATTCTTGGCAAGTCTTGGCATATGTTGCACTCGCCCGAAGAAAACTCCACTTAGGGTGCGGCCTCGTAACCATAAACCATATAGGTATAAGGGACAAGAGGCTGCGAAACAACTTGGTTGTTGTTAAGACCAGGATGGGAGGAGCTAGTCTTGTATGGCCGATGTTTCGCCTCCTTGAAGGGGCAACCTGGGAGATGATAAGGGCGCTCTCTCCATTAGGGGTGTCAAAGCAGACGCAAATGTCATAAGGCTATGTTTTCGCAAGAGAATTTAGGCTCGTCATATTTGTGCAATGATCCTGCAGAGGCAATAATACTAACGCGAGGGTAAGGCGAGATCAATGGGTCTTTACACGAAAGTGTACGGACGTCCTGCGATTTCGTCGCACGACGGCAATGTCATGGGGCTATGTGTTCGCAAGGATATATAGGCCTGTCATATTGTCGCAACTAAAACATCCTGAGAGGTAAAAATACTTGGAAAATGATAAGGCAAGATCAATGGGTCTTTACATGCAAGTGTAAAGACGTCCTGCGATTTTGTCGCAATAAAAGGTGGCAGGGGAAGACCTCTAATTAGGGAGGTCTAACTCGGAAGACCACACAAAAATGACGAGGGCGGGGTCAATGGGCCCTTACTTGAAAATGTAAGGCGACTTAAGACCTTGTCGCAATGAGAAGAGATAAAATACATTTATGAAGATAAGGCAAGGCAAGTAGAATTCTTGATTTATGAAGATACCTGTGACCTCGTCGCAACAATACATTTCAATAACAATAAAATTATTATTCAACCACATACATGATGACAACTAAAATCTTCCATCTGAAGATAAATAACAGAGGCAAGTATGGGAATGGAAAAGATGGAATATTGTTATTCATCTTCTGATGAAAGAGTTATACATCAATAATGTTAGTTAGCCGATTATATTACAAGGAAGAACTACCAAAAAAGGGGAGTGAAGATTGAATTCAGGGGGGAAAAATCCAAGAAATACACTATAATAAGAATACAGAAATGTACAGATATTACAAGCAGAGAAAGAAAACAAAAAGAGTTATCTCTTTGGTGATTCTTCTTCTTCATCTGATTCTTGATCGATTATTCTCATCGCTGAATTTTCTTCTTCGCCCGACCTCGCTATCGAAACATCCGAGACAAGGCGATTCTCGGGAACCTTTTCAAGGAGACAGGGGATATGAATGCGAGAGGGATATTGTGGTCCTTACAAACATACTCCATGCCTCCATTATAAAACGAACAACATCATTACTAAAGTTCTCCACTTTATCGTTAGAAATTGTTTCTTCAACTTTGGAATATCTATTTTCGCGAAGGAGAGATTCTTTGCGAAATTTTTCTTTTTCGGTTTCGAGTTCTCAATTCTCGCTGGAAAATTCTGGCGAGTTGTTCTTTTTCGATTCAAGCTCTCTAATTCTAACTTTGAAGCCTCTTCTCAGATTCTGCAAATAAGTAACAACAAGTTAATAATTTACAAGCAATACTACGAAGTAAGAAGCGATAAGGTATAATAAGTAACCTTCTCTATCGGATATCATATCTTTAATCAAGGAAGTATGCTCGGCGTGAAGACTAACATCAACACCTAGGTTATTCCCTGGCATTATCTAAAACTTTCGCATCCCAAGGCAATTCATCATCACTATTAATAACGAGAAGAGAAACGAACTTGCTCTTCTCTCCGCTTTAAGCATGGTATTCTCGATGAAGGAGTTCATCTCGTTCAACTTGCACATCAAGAAGAGATTTGTGGAATTCGGCTAATGCTGTGCACCTCTCATTAGTAATGCGATCGTTCTCATCTATGAGATTACTAATTTTCTTCCTCAAAGTCTTGATTTTCTTCTCGGAATCAAGGTACATTCGTTTAAAGCGATTAGTTAAATTTAAACTAGATCTGTGTTCGATCTCCAAAAGATGATATTTGGATTGAAGATCTTTTAATGAAAGGAGGTTAGTTTTATTGGAGGAACTACTTAGAGATTGATTGAGGTGAGCGAGAAGAAGATCATTATCCATAGGTTCAGGAAATGTATGGAGAAGAATAGCCTCATCGGAGAGATTATACACGTCTGCGAGAATAATAGTCAGACAAAGAAAGATAAATGATAACATGACAAGGATTTGAGAATTGAAAATTACTATACCGTAAAGTTGCTGATTTGAGCTCTGGAGAGTAGATACTCTATCCTTTTGGGAGTCCAGATCGGCTTCTAATTTTTGAATCCTATCGCGAGATGACACGGCTTCAGCTTCCAACTCCTGGGTCTTCTTGTTCAATTGCGAATTCTTCCTTTCAAGATTGTTGCGTCTTCTCTCGAGATCTGAGGCAACTACAAAGGAAGTTCTTCCAACCTACAAAAGAAGATAGAAAAATCATTAATATATATATATATTTAAAAATTTTAAATTAACGAGGAAATACGATTGCATACGTACCAAAGATCCAAGTGCATTCAAGAAGTCGGAGACACAATTCTAGAGGTTCCATTGAAAGAGTTATTGCCCTCTAATAAAGTAGCATTACACACGTTTAGAGAGCCCCCAAAGAGCATCTCCCATTCCTTGGAAACAATCGAGAAGATGCTTTGATAACCGATCCATAGAAGAATGGGTCGACGGAATCTTCTTGGCGAGAGAAGGATTCGAGTCATGGTTATCCTCGTCGAAGATTCAGAGCTTGAGCTAAGGCGAGAAGAAGATTGGACCTTTCGCTTCTTAGTTAAGGGGCGGGAAGATTTACCCTTACGGGCTGCAGTTTTACCCTTACTTTTAATCTTCGCAGCTCTGACTTCTTCAAATGAAACCTTCGCATACGGTTAAAGATAAAACAGAGGCAACAATATTGTTTTAAATAACAAAGGAAATGTTTCTTACTTCACTCGTAAGCGATCGAAGTATGGTCAGAGTACTCTCCAACGGATTATCCTTGTACTTTCTTCTCAATTTGGCGATCTGAGAAATTTTACAAACTCAACATATGTAAAAAGAAGGTTGCAAAGGCAAGATTTAAAATGGAACACATACCTCATTCGCCTTATCGGGCCATTTGAATTCCAAGGATGATACCTGCGAGATTCGCGGGAAGAACAACGCAGACCCGCGATATAAGGACCATTTAAAATCAAGGGTACAACCCACCATTTCTCATCTTTGGAGTGGCGAGGAGTAGTATTATTGCCGGGTGCCAATCAATATCTGCATGAGCAATTTATCCTCACGGACATTATCCTTCTTTTCAAAGCGAATGCCCCAAATGAGATTTTGCATTAATCATCTTTATCACCGAATAGTTTTCAAAAAAGCTCTCTACAAAAGTGTACTTCTCAAAGAACTATTTCCAAGTCTGCGAAATCGGGGTGCCTAACAGTAGTAGGGTACAAAGATCCTTTGCCAAAGCACTACGATTCGCGAACTCAAGCATTAGGCGAATGCAATCGCCACTCAATTGATAAACAGCCCAGAGAGAATTTTCATGGGCCAAGATTTCATAAAATAAAGGCATCTCGGGATTGTACAAAGGAATGGGAAGTCCTATGAGAAGTCGACCTAAGCGAGACTATAATCTTTTTGATCATCACATTGATGATCATAAAACAGCTTTGCGAAAGGATAGATGAAGGTTCTTGATCGGGAATGGTTGATAGAGTAAAACCCTTTTTCGAGCAACCGTTGAACTTCATCAAAAGAAGCTTTGTATGCATGACTAATGGAAGCCATTATCGGTATGGGAATGGATGGGATGTTAAAGGTTAGGATCGAGCGCTAGAAAGGACGAAGAAAAGATTTGCAGTGGCAGGGAGCGCAAATTGCGGAAGGAGAGAGTCAAAGAAAGGTTGCGAGAGAAACTAAAGAATGAAAAGGAGGGAAAAGAAGACTATATATAGGGAAAAAGATCCTCGAGAAAAACGAGGTCATTTAATGCGAAGAGACATGAATGGTCAAGAATAAGCGGTTGAAAGAAACGTGTCAAGAAAAGACATTAATAATCAAAATCCGTGTAAAAGTACAAAACCGAAACAGATAAAGATAAGCGATCATTAAACAATATTGTAAAAATCTCATGATACTCTTCCCCTCAGGAGAAATATGAGGAGACATAGGAGACGATACTTCGTATATATCTCAAAGAAGCTTGGAACTTTGCAAAAGAATAGAGGCAAGTACGTACTTTTCAAGGAAAGTATTCTTTTGCTCGTCCCTTCACCAATTGAAACCAAGGAATATGACAACAGTGAATTTTTCCTTCAAATCGCTCTTCAAGCAATATTCAAGGAAAAAGAGGCAAGATGTAGGATCATAATATCGCAACGTATAAGGCTCGCGGGATTAATGAACGATGGCGTCGCGAGGGGAGTCGCGGGAGCTAAAATAAACGACGCCATGAATAACGACAGGCAAAACATAAAGAAGACGTGAGACCCGGCGAGGTTAAGAAGTGTCGCGAGAGTGAATGTTTGTGCATCTGCGACACTTCGCGAGACATTCCCCGAAAATAAAGGGGAGCTTAGTTGTCATCCACTATGTATTACCCTATATAAAGGGCTAAATGAGTCCGTAAGAGGGAGAGATCTTTTTGGAATTGTTGAGCAAGTCATTAGGAGAGAAAGTTTAAGAGTGTTTTAACTTCTAAGTGTAATTCTATTTTCCTGTGTAAACACTTCATGAATTCGATCAATAAATATTCTTGATCTTACATTTTCCAAGGGATTAATTAAAGTGTGAATCAAAACTGATTGACTTTAAGGATCCACAATTATTCAGGTTATTATTATGAGATTCTAAGTTTTTATTTGAGTTTTTCCAGACTCTAATACATGAACCGGATCTTAGCTTTGAGGAATTCCGACACATGAAAATATTTTATTTGGACCCAGTTATAGAACCTGAACCTGAACCACAACTAAATGTAGTTGTCTTAAACAGGAAACTAGACAAGGGTGTGCTTTATTTGTTAATTTTCTTGGAATGTTGCAGATTCCTTTTACTTGTGATAGCTCTATTTGGTTTTGATGACCCACAGATATTTCGGCTATTACTTTATGATTTTATGAGGTGACTAATCCTTTCTTAGTCCTGGTGAAGACTTTAAACTTAGCACTTCTTGGGAGGTAACCCAATATTCATGCGACACGGTAATATCTTTCCTTAACTCTTTTACTTCAAATGGTAACAGTTTCTCCTTGTTCATGCTTTTAATTTTATCTTTAGAAAATTGAGGACAATGTTAGATTTAAGTTTGGGGGTATGGGAGAAACATTTTAGTTGCATTATTAAACTCCAGAGCCTAGAAATTTATGCTTATTAAGGATGGCACTAACCAATCTAAGTGGAAGGAAGCATCTTGGTTGTAGGAGTTGAGGAACCAATCTGATTAGATGGAAACATCTAAAGAGTCTATTCATAAAAGCACAGAGCTCAGGTGTTAGAATTAAAGAAAGAAAAAACATGGTAGTTTCGCCATATCTCGTTGAATCCTTTTCACTTCTATTTTTATTTTGTTTTCTTTAAAATATGTTTCTCTAAGTGATTAGGTGGGGCTCACGATTCAAGTTGTTACCACTGCTAGGGTGAAATAGAGTGATTGAGATACCAAAAAAAAAAAAAAAAAAGACCTGACCATCAGACCAACCGGAATAAATTCAATAAAGTCGACCACTGGAACCCTTGTATATGCCAGTTGTGTTGACCTAGAGTTAGGATTATCGACCACTGTTTCCCTTGTATATGCCAGTGTGTTGATATTAGTCCAGATCAATATCTCAGTCCATTAGGATAGGTTTATTTTGGCAGTGGCCTTCAGACAGATATGAGAAACACCGTTCACCTTAGTCAACATCAAAACCATCTATGTTTTTCTATATCCATTTCTTAATCTGTCCATGTGATTGGCTGACTCAAGTTATGATGTCCGAAACTATCCGAGTAGAGCTCACACTTATATATGAATTTTAGTATGCTTGAGTGCAAACTCGTGTACATCAATTGGAATTTCGCATCAGGGTACTTCCTCTTGTAGTCAATAAGTATGCCAACCAAGGAGATTCTTTAGTGCCATCCAAGGTTCTGCGTAGATAGTTAGGGTCTGGAGTGTAAAGGTTTTGTGGGTATATCTCTTGTAAACCCTCCCGAGACTATAACTCGGCCACTAGGGCCACCTAGGGGTTTAAAGGCTTATTGCATACGCTAAATGCAATCGACGATGCCTGCGACAGTGAGTTAGGATTTTGTTTTCTAGATTTGATTTGCTCGGGACTAGCAAATAATAAGTTTGGGGGTATTTGATAGACGCATTTATGTGTCTATTTTCATCTCGATTTTCTATATTATTAGTACCCATTTTTGTACTTATTATGGTGTTTTGTGTATTTGTAGGTATTTTTGGGAAATAAACATTTTTTGAAAATTCGGCTCGAAAAGTTGCTAAAGACACCTCCAGAGGAAATCTGCTAAAGGGACTCTCATTTTGGATAAGGGGCAACCAAACTGTTAAGGGCCACCCACCTTCTATTCGCACCCCAACAGAGGATAGGGGGCGACCATCTTCCAAATTCAAATCTCAGGTTTTGGCGGGAAAAATGTTTCAGTGAAGAACAGAATTAGGGTTGGAATTTTGGGCAGTTTCGGGTTAGATTCAATCATTGATTTTAGCAGCATAGACTTGATTCAAGTAAACAGGATTGGTATAGACGATGGAATCGAAAAACTTGGGCTAGATAATTGAATTGAAGCAAAACAGGGAAGTTGAAATACTCGGGTTTATATTTGATATTTTGAGATATTTCAGCGGAGACTCAATCGCTGTTTTATCTTGGGATGGACCTGTTAGAGTATAATATGGATGGTACGTATGTTTGGATCCATCAAATTGGGCTGTGCGATCATGTTGAAGGAAAACAGAGATGATACTTTTCTCGGGTCTCTGTTTAAGCCCATATTTGGCAGTTGCGTGAAGGAAAGATTCTCTGCTATATTTAACTTTATCTAAGATTGGAAAGAGTGGTAGATATTTCAGTAAAGGAACCAATAGAGGGAAGGAAACTCCGTGTCTTTTGGAGAAAGAAAACCGAGTTATTCTCGGTTTTATATCGAGGATTAAGGGCATGTTGTTTATAAGAGGAGTGGTTCGAGTCCAAAAGGGGGTAATCGAGACCTTGATATACTTTAAAGAAGTTGAAGAGAGCTTAGAACCCAAACAGAAGAGAAAGAAAAATTCACAGGCGAGCTGTAGACGAAGAACAGAGAACAACACTTAAGGAAAGTCGTAGAATCCGTGGCCTTTAGTTTCAAATTCCATACCTTTTTGTCACAATTCTTGTAACAATTAATAGAGTTCGCAACAGTTCTGTTAAAGGTTTCTCTGTAACAATGACTTCTGTAACAATTATATCTGTTACAAAGTCGCTGCTTTAGTAGTTTTCTCTTGTTTTTCACCCTTTTGAGCTATGAACACCTAATTTGAGCACATGAATAACATGAGGAGCTAAACCCCTTTGATGAGGCGACGGAGGAAGCTATTTTTCCAACCAATATGTGGTAATATCTATTTAATTAATTTCTGCAATTCTTTTTATGATTATTTGCATTGAATCAAAATTGAAATAATGGTTTTTGTTAACTCGTTGTATTTTCACTTGATGGTGCATGCTTAGCTTAGGGCTCTTGATGTTCCATGCTTGAGTTTAACAACTAGTATTTTGAAAATCTACTTTTGGCAATATTTAAGAATCAATTGAATGTATGAATTGCATGATAATTATTAATATTGAATCACATAAAAATTGGAAAATAGTGGAATCCTAGCCTCAGTGTTCTTTTAATATTGATATCAACTTTGTCTGAGTTTGTTATAATTTTTAGTGAATTTTTATTTTAGTTTTGAATTTGAGTCTAAAAAAATCCTTCACAAGTTCGAGAATCGAATCACTTTATTTACCACTATCACAACCACATCAGCATGAATAATTGGTAATTATTTATTTTCTCTAATTTATAATTTATAATTCACTCAATCATTGCTTTTGCAGAGTTTTTAATTGTTTGCAAAATTTTCTTTATTAGTTGTGATTCAATTAGATAGGTTATGCTTTGTTTAGATAATCTATGCTTAGGGGATACAATAATTTTTGAGAATTTGTCTGATTATTTGTGAATTAAGAAACAAGGGACTTAAAAGATAATTAGAGTTTTGGATTATTTACCATCATTCATTCATGTGTGATAGTGGAATCAGTGTCTTGGTTATTTTAATATCTTGCAATCAAATTTTGAGCTAAGTTTTGTTTGTTTTTAAGTTTTGTAAGTCTAAAATCTATTGCTTTCACAAGTCTCAACGAACCTATTTACTACAACTCAATTGAAAATCACATCAAAACTCACTGTCAATAGTAATCTATTAGCAATTACTTGACCAATTTGATTCCAAGAATTCATAGACTGAGTAGTTTTAATTACAATAGCTTGATCCCAATTATTCTGCTGAATAATTGATTCTTTATGAGCATATTTGTTATGAGTCTTTGGATCCGATTTTTTTTTAGGTAAAAACTTCTCAATCAATGATTCCAGAACTGAAGAACCAGGAAAATTAGATTTGTGAGATAAAACCTTATCAAAAGAATGCGAAATTGGGGGATATAAGAAAAGGACAAAAACTGGATCCAGATATCAATTCGGGGTCACCCCTTATCTAAGTATTTTACGTAATACCTAATCTACCCCTCACTAATCAGGATTATTTATTAATAATAATTAGTAAAATCATAAGATTTTTTATAAATGATTAGTGTGTGTTTTATTTGAATTAAGGTTAGTGAGGTGAGAGTAGAAGGAGGGAAAAATATTTTGAGAGAGAAATTTTTTTGGGAAAAATGGAGGATGATTGTGAAGAGAGAATTGCTGCTGCTGAATTTTTAGCTCAACTACAACAAGGAGCATATCTTGAATCTTCAGCTAACGACAACAACTCTAAATTGCAACTCTTTGTTGAGCCAACACCCTTGAATGATGATTTTGACGAGTGTGGAGAGTTTGTTGAAGAACCAACACAAGAAAGTAAACTTGCACAACATAGTAGCATCCCCAACACACAGGTGTAAAGTCGCTAAGATGTTGAAAAATCAAATTTTTCTTTAAACCCGCCATTTTTTCAACCGAAATACCTAGGTGCCGGCATGGTAGTTGTATGAATCCCATGCCAGAGTCGTGTGGTACGGCATGGTATTCATACTACGACCATGCTTTGGTAAACCGATATCCCCCATTTTGGATATTGATCCTAAGATAACATTCTTTTAAAAAACTATGCCCCTAGACGCTAGCTTAATCTTTTTACCTACCAAGGAATATACTACGGAATATTCAACCGGCATGGTTTCATTGATAGGTTACCATGCCGGTACTGCATGAAAAACATACAGGAAACAGTACCATCCCAAACCTAAAACCGGAATTGAAACTTAATAAACATCAACTCCGGAACTGGGTACCGGCGTGGTACCATCAATATCGATAATGCTGGCACCAAAACCGGCGTTCAATATCAATTATTGCCAATGCCGAAATTTTGTACCGGCTTGGGACATTAGATTACTAGAATGCCGGCACCCGTGATTCCGGCGTTGTTTTCTAATGAAACATTTATGCCGGAATAGGTTTCAAATTTGGTCTTCCGTTTTGGTTAACTTAGACTATGTCGGAACAATGGTCGAGCATGCCGGTACGGGTTTCCGGCATAGTGTTTTAATTTTGTTTGGAACTAGTTTTCATTCGATCTTTAGGTGGTGACATATATTGATCCAACAAATGCAAAGCCGCTTTATCGGGATACGTCGGAATACTATAAAATCCCTCCGGTATGTGACCAAAGAATACTTTTCACCTAGTATCTTGAACTTTACTAATGGATTGGTAGTAATGAACCTTCTAATGAACGCGGAATTGTTCTTATGTAGGGAATAACAGATCGAAAGGAAGCAATCGCTTGGGCTAAAGAGACGGCTCTTAAGAACATGTGTGTGTTGGTGAGGAATACCGAAGGTTCGAAGAGGCTTTTTGAGATGGCTTGCGAGATAAGTGGGAAATACAAGGAGAAGAATAGCCACAAGAGAAAGGATTATGTATAACCAAAGAAGACTAATAGGGTATACAAGACTCGTACGAGGAAGAATAATTGCCCGTTTAAGCTTGTATTCCATTTAAATGACATGAACAATTGGGATTGTGAGGTTTTGTGTGGCTGTCATAACCACCGGGATCCGAAAGATTTTGTTGGTCACTCCTTAGTTGCGAAGCTAAAACCTGACGACTTCGAGGATGTAAAGAGATTGACCAAAGCACTTATCAAACCGAGACAAATTCTCAGAGGCTTCAAGGAAAAGGATGAGACTAACGTGTCTTCTCTACGTACAATTTATGCCGCACATGCAACTATTAGAAGGGTGGAATGATAAGGGAGGACCGTTATGCAAGAATTTGAGAAGATAGTTTGGGATCACAACTACACGCGTATCATTAAAAGAGGGCCGGACGAGAAGACCCTTCAAATATTCATTTCGCATCCTTTGCTTTCACAATTGGCAAATACATGTTGTGGTGTTCTTTCAAGACAAACAAATACAATATGCCGTTGTTCAACATCGTGGGGCAAACCTCGGACAAGGTAACATTCACATTGGCTTGGTGTTTAATGGAAAACGAGAGGGACTATAATTATCATTGGGCATTATGACAATTGAAATTATTCTTCCGGGAAAATCAACTTCTGAGGGTCATCATAACCGATAACGATGACGCATTAATGAAAGCAATATCCGACGTCTTCCCGGACGCACAAAATTTCCTATGTACATATCATATACGTAATAATGTGATAAAAACTTGCCATGCCTTGTTTGAACCCGCAAAGGCGGATATTAAGAAGAGAATGATGGTACAACTAGAGGAAGATGTTCGAAAGAACAAACTATCCCCAAGAAGAAGAAGAAGATGAGAGAGGCAAGATAAAGGAGCGAGTGGACAAAGAACATGCGGAAAATCATAAAAAGTGGTTGGAATTTCTAAGAGATTGGGAGAAAGTTTATTGGTCTCTTACCGAGGTTATGTATGAAAAGAGATTTGAGAAGTTTATTGCCGATAGGAACGAAGTTTATCCGACTGCCGTCTGGTATTATCGGACTCAATGGTTGGATAAGTTCAAGGAAAAATTTGTGCGTGCATGGACAAACCGGTATAGACACTTCAAGAGTGAAGCAAATAGTGCAGCTGAGTCCGCTCATGGGAGATTTAAAGATCTCATCCAGTCCGGTCAAGGCAATATGGTTACGGTCACCGAGGCAATGGAGCAATACTTTAAGCAAGATATCAATAGGATCAAGGAGGCTTTTGAGAAAAGCTCAATAGATAATCCATTCCATGTTTTTTAGCATGTTTTAATTTAAAGTTTCAAATACGATGTAATAGATTACTTTGGAATGAAATAAAAGAACATTTGAAATGGATTTATACTCAAAACTGGCAGAGTGCCGGCATAGAAACAATCAAACTTATAGTGCCGGTTTTCTATCAACTATAAAAATTTGAAAAAATCATACTACCGGCATAGAGTTTAGAAAATACGACTATGCCGGTACCTTCCAAAAAGTATACAGAAACATGAAATTTTTAATCTTCTTGTTCCGGTATGGTTTTATAAAACATTTTACTGCCGGTACTGGAAACCGACATTGAATTGTAATTATCGTGCATATATAGCAGTCGTAAATAAATCTTGCAAAAATAACCTTTCACTAGAAATCTAAACATGTTTAACATAAAACAATCACTAGAAATCTAAACATGTTCAACATAAACGAGACAACCGGATTCTGCTTAAATGTTCTTAATCCAGGTATCATAAACTAAAAGCAAACCAAACAACTAAAGAGTTAACCACGAGGTACAAACGAAAACAAGTTTGGAATTATTCAAGACGTAACAACCACCATCGAAAAAAAAAACACAACTAAAGAGTTAATCACTTGGTCTTTTGCTTCTTTTGGGCCGGTTTGTTCTTAGTTTCCCCGAACAAAGCTTTTGCACTAGGGTCGGTTTCTTCAATTCTATCAAGCTTTTTCTCGACTTCCTTCATTTATTCAAGGGATATCACCTCTCCTTCCTGGTACTTGCAACCCAACATCTTCTTTAACTTGCCAAGCCGACGCCGCTAGTTTAATACATCAAACACATAATTAGTATACATATAAGATTATGTGTACATTAAACAATACTTACTAGCAATCCAACGGTCAAGTTGGGTCATCGTAGGTGGTGTCTGTGCGGGAGTTGGAACAGGAGGGTTTTTCTGGGGAGGAACTTGGACGTCATCTGGGCGGACGACATAAGGATGTGACCATTGCAGGTAATCTTCCATGTAGTCGGCATCAACTTCATCACCATTTTCAGCAATCTCCAACTTCTCCCACTGACCAATATCTACCAAACGACGTGGTTCCCTATCACTCCAATCTGTTGGGTCCGGTTTTGGAACATACTCTACATGCAACCGATTTGGAGTTGAAAAGCACCGAGAAAGGTCAAGATCAAAACATTGAAAAGAGGCCGTCTGTAAATGTGTTAATTGATTATATCCAAGTTGGCGCATCACACGTGTAGGATTAGCCATACCGTATCCTTTTGGGTGGAACAACGGCCCATGGTAAAATGCAACGTTACCAAACCTCAAAACCTGGCGGTTTCCTCTAGCCTCCTTGTAAGGGTCGAACACAACATCTTTGGTACTCATTGCGTCCAAAGCCAATCTCATATCGATCAGTCGACCTATGTTACCGGGCTTCGGAGTATTGTTGAACTTGTATCTCTTAGCTATAGGCGTATCGGGTTCTGGAAGGTCTATGATCTTTAAGGAGGGGTAGACCTTGAACAAGGTTGGGAAGTGTTCATAAGCCCACACCTATTCCAATGTGAAGCAATAATTTTTGTTTCTAAGTTCACGATAAGGGTACATGTGAAAAATATACATAATAACATAAGTTTAAAAAAAAAAATTACATGCAGTAGAGTGAAATTCCCGACAAATTGGTTGGTTTTAGCCTTAGAGGCCCTTCTCATCTCCGTCATCAAATGTGCCATTACCGCGGTGCCCCAAGAATAATTATTGACATCTTCCAACGGATCCAAGTACTGAAGGTAGTTCGCACTAACCCTGTTTCCATTGGTGTCAGGGAATACCCTAGTGCCCAAGATGTATAATGGTATGCAAATCAATGAAGTATAACAAATTTGTTTAGGGTCCCATCCATCCTCCAAACTTCTTTTCTTTGTGTTTTCAAAATTCTTCTTAAGCAAATACGTCAACTTGATTGTCTTTGTCTTACCAGACGTGGATTCATAAAAGCTCTCCACAGAAGTTTTGTAGTCCCAACCAAACAGCTTGTTAGTCAGACAGTGCAACTTCGACCATTCTAAGTCCAGAGACTCAACTCCTTCTGCAATTGATTTGCCGATAACATTCAAGCCTAGAATGTTCTGAGCATCTTCAGGGATGAAGGTCATCTCCCCAAAAGGGAAGTGCATGGTATTGGTTTCACCATGATACCTTTCGACGAAGCAATTGACAGTAACAGAATCAGGCTTCACATAATTTTCAACCAAAGCATATAGACCAGTATCCTTTACTATTTGTTGGACCTCTTCACATTCGTCGGATAATTTCCAACAATCTGCGGCTTGGTTTCGGCAAACACGCACAGCCTTTTTATGATCCTGCAATTAAAGACAATACAATTAAGATATTTTACATAAATACACAACAATATATATGTACAAGATAAAAAATGCTTACATAGGTTTGATAGATAGTACGAGCCCATGAGTGCTTATATCCAAATAGTGTTTTTGGTTCCGGAGCTTCACCCCAAATTCTACCACGTTCAAGGTCAGGTATCATGTCATTAATATGAGGAAGGTGGGAACCTTTAACTTTCACTTTGACGTTGCCCTTCTTGCCATTGCCTTGTGTTGGTTGTTGACTTGGGCCACCAACTTCGCTTTGGCTTGATAATTGACTTTCCTCTTCATCTTGCTCATCTTGATCATCGTGCTCACGGATTGCAAGTCGACTACGGTCACCACCACTCTCCCAAATTATACCTCTTGTATCAGCCCCCAAACTCATCTTACGACCTTCATCTTTCCCTCGAGGAGGCAGAGACTGAGGAATATCAAGACCGTCCTTCCTTCTTCTCTTAGTGACAACATCTTTAGTTTTCTTTTGTTAGCTTCCTTGGCTTTTGACCTATATCGTAAGCACACGAAAAGCAATGAATACAAGACAAATCACCTTGATTTAGTACCGGAATTGACTACCTTAAAATAAACCACGCCTAAGATAATGTTCCTGAGAAACATTGACTATCGACAGTCTTACACCAAGTACCGGCATACAATGCAACCTAAAATTTATGCCGGAATTGGTGACAATTTTATTGTATGTTTTAAGTCTACTACCGGCATGCTCGAATTATTACAAAAGAATGCCGGTACCCAAAACCGGCATACAATGCAACCAAAAATCTATGCCGGTACTGGTGACAAATTAATAAACTCTCCTGTATGTTTTAAGTCCACTACCGGCATACACAAATTATTATCAAAGACTGCCGGTACTAAAAACCGGCACTGTATTCATCCTAGATTGAATTCCGGTAGGGAAAATTCAGTTTCTGGTGAATCTGGGGTTGGAAACCGGTACTGTATTCATCCTAGATTGAATGCCGGAACAGAAAACCGGTACTGTGTTCATACAAATTTCAGTGCCGGTACTCTCTGAAACTCAACTGTTTGAGTTAGGGTTCGCGATTCTAACCTAAACGCATTGCTATAAATCAATTTAAACACTCATAAACTAGTTCAAAATCACCTACCTTTTCACAGAATCCATGCTTGCGAGGGGTTGATCGTCAAAGAACGTTGCTTCTTCGTCTTCTTGCTCTTGAGCAAGCTTAGCAATTCTTTGTTCCTGTTTTTGTTGAGAAATCGATTTTGAGTTCGATTGGGCATTTGCTTTCTTTCATGGAGGCATTGTTTATGATTCGGGTAGGTTAATTGACGATTTTTTTTTGAATTGACGATTTTTTTTTGAATCGACGAAGAACGGATGAAGAACGATGAAATTTGTTTTTCAAAACCTAACCCTAAGAGTGCCGGAACTGATTTGTGGAGAATGGGGGATAAATGAATTTGGTTTTTAGATTTTAAGTTTTAGGAGAAAGGGTAGTATGGTCTTTTCATAATGTTTTTTAATTAACCAAAGGGTATTTTAGTATTTTCATACCCAAAAAACACCCCTTAACACACACCATGGGTTGGGAGAAGTAATCAATATCCCCCAATTTCGCGTTCTATCAAAACCAAGCATAAAATGCCTCCATCGTTTATAACCTTTCTTTACAGGCAGATTAAAGACTTGCTTTTGTCCAGCAATATTAAAAGACGAAGAGATTTCCCATATTTGTTTTAATCTCTAATCAGTACAAAATCTTAATATCCCTTCTCATAAAACTATCGCTAAGTACCATAAAAATCCTTTCTTAATTCCTTCGTATTTGTGTTTTTGTCCAAATTAAAGTTGATCTACTGAGACTAAAGTGAATATCCTTCAGCAGTTGATATCAAAATTTATAATCACATACTATCTCAACCGCATTTGAGCAAAGAGACTCGGTTATCTTTTTCTTTTTAGAGATTGTGACCCAATTATCTTATTTTGTAAAATTCATCTCAAAAGTCTTAAAACTTGATTGTTTCGTGCCACCCTTACAATCACCAAATAATCCTTTCTCATTCACCGAACCATGGTGATTGTCATTTCTTAGCTCATATCTAATCTTCTATGAAGATGATCGCGAAATCCTAACCGATACATGAAAACCAGACATTCTCTCTCCTCTCAAGTTGTCTGAATCCTTTTTTAGCACCTGTCATTTGTATATAGTGTTATATTAAGTTAATTTCAGAGGTTAAGTTAGATGTTTCCACACGTTACGAAACTAATTTCTTTTTGTGCTACCTACAAGCCCGGATATCTACGCAACGAAAGAAAAATCTTACCCACCCCAGTGCAAGTGGGATTCGAAACCAAGAATAAATAAAATATTGTAGCGCTTGTGAAGTTACACACTTAAATAAAGTAATAATTGTATCCACTAAACTTGAGAAAGTTTTTTTACAAAAGAAAAAAATACCGAGGGATATTTTATTTAAAAATGCTCTTTTATTTTAAAAAATTGATGAATAAAGTTCTTATTGACGTCATGAGTATGTTCTCATAATCCTTATATATAAACAAAACCCGTAGTTTTTGAGCCGGGGTTAAGAACAAATTCTAGTTATTAGCTTAACGATAGTAAAAAGGAATTTTTATATGAAATTTGCTTGCTATTAACTAGTTCACATGTTGTCATAAGTGTTTTCTAACAGTTTCACATGCAACTTATTTGTCGTGAATTCCACAACATTTTATCCCCTTCTCATTGAATCAACGTCACATTTTTTATATCATGTTTTAGCTCCAGCAAATCGAAGATATGAGATGGATTTCCCAACCAAATGAGTATACTATTATGTGTCGATCACTTATTATTGTGAACGACTCCGTGTATGGCCCATTATTTTCCAAATAACATGTCATTATTGGGTCTAAGGTTTAGATGGTGTACACATAATAGTGCATGGATCGAATGAAAATTCGGTATATAGGAAATATTTCCCAATACAATTAGTGAAGGCCGATAAAGTATCCATAACTTAAAAGATCACGGTATTTTAAAAATCAAAGCTTTCTAAATGAGTGGGAGTTACAGAAAAATTGCGGACCTGCATTTGAACATAACTCAGCTAGAGCAAGCATTATAGCTCTAGATACACATTATAGCCAAAAGCAACTATTTTAACACTTGGTTTATTCATTTCGCAGTATCATTCATTCATGGCTTAGCTCTCGGATACTCGATATTGGTAAACTAGCATCTTGGGTCCATAAAGCTAGGCGTCATAGTGTAATTATTTCTAACCCTTAGCTTAGTAAAATCTCTAATTGTAGTCGGGCTGAAGATCATTAAAGTGATTGATCTAATCTAAGGACGGACCCGAGATCATCTATTGGGCAGGGCTAGTGAATAAAATTGGGTAATTACTAAGCGGCCGAAGGTCGTGGCAAATTTTTAGAGGGTTGTAAACTATTTGAAATGTGCATATTTTATGTAGAAAATATTGCACAAAGGGGTTTAAGAGAATAAACGAAGATTTTATAGTGGATACGAAGAAAAAGAATAAAAACTACGATGATTATCATTTTATAACTAATTTTTGACACATATCAACTTATAAGTGGGCTAAACCAAAAAATTAATAAGATTACACATGCATAAAATTATTTTTCCACAATTTCTACCCACGCTATAGCACCCTTAGCCTCTTGATGATCCCTCAGTGATCTAATCTGTTACTTAATGGATCTTAGTTTTTTATTTACAGACATAAGTTTGATGCCTTTCAATTTTGATTAATGCTTGGGGAAAGAGATGAATCAGAACTATATCTGGGATCGAGATATATGTGGTGCCATGGTGATCGAAGCTGCTACACTTCCCTCACTCCCTTCCCTCGCTCTCTTCCACTATTAGGTGACATTGATTTTGACCATTGATTTGGGAAGTAAGATGGTGTGGGGAAAAACATGAGGACCCATTTATGTGTGTTACTGTGTTATGTGAGGTGGTGGATAAATGTGGGGATAAGTTGGGGATATGAAGCATGCAATATACATGTTTTACATATGCGGTGGACCTGGTGGCAGTGGTAGTCTGGCTGGTAAAGGTGAATTCCTTGAGCTTTGGGCTATACATAGTGTTGCCTGTAGGGTACTATTGTACCTTGCATAACTACGATCCATAGGTGTTCATGGTCGGTTTTGGTTCGGTTTCAAGCCAAACCAAAACCGAAACCAATACTATCGGTTTCTAAAAATTGAAACCAAACCAATCCATTAACCATTGGCAGTGACATCTCTAATGAAAATTTAATCAATGATTATTTTTTTTATCAATATTCGGTTAACCATTGGTTATTGGTTCGGTTTCTCTATCATACCAAAACCAAACCATTAATCTCGGTTTTCATCTTTTCTAAACCAAAACCAACCATTAGTTAATGGTTCGGTTCGGTTTCCCCCTAATCGGTTTGGTTTGGTTCGGTTTCTCGGTTAACCAGTAACCATGAACACCCCTAACGATCCATGTGCATAAGATACAGATACAGTACACAACAAAGATTTTCTGGCTTGAACAGTAGGACCGAGCTATTCATGCAAAATTAAGTCTCTCTGATTTCACTATCTCATCTGATTATATACGGAATCTTCAATTTTGTGTCCTATGGAGAGAAAACCGTGCACTAGAAACAAAATTGAAAGCGATTTTGTTCCATGTTTTTAATGGTTAGTTTGATGCTTGCGTGTGGAGCCAAGGAGTTCCAAGTTCCAACTACTTATGAAAGCGCCGTGGTTAAATGCAAATGAGCGAAGCTCGAGGGATACATGTAGATTGCGCTTACTATGATGTGTTCAACTGCAAAAGCTGGGATAGCTCTAACTTTGTGTGATCATACATGAATTATTAGAGAAGCTCGAGGGATGCATGTAGATTGTGAAACTAGAGAAGATCTAGAGGAAGTTGGAGCAGATGCAGCTTTCCGATGGGCAACAGAATGGAGTGGCCATATTATAACTTTCAGAAGTGACTCTCAGCCAACTCTCACGCTGTTGATAGGAATGTATGCAGAAGCTCGTCATCAGCGATACAGGATCAATGAAGATTTTGGAAACAAAACCAAATTTGATATAAAATTTTTAGTTCAGGATTTTTTTTTTTTTGTAACGAGAACAAATGTTATTTGGGCAGCAAAATTAGCCATGTTTTGTAACAAATATGCAATTGAGCATGCTTGGAAAGATATAAATCTTTGGGCTGTGCTAACTTATTTAAACATTCAAAACTGGAATGAAGATGTAATGGTGTACCGGAACTCTCCATACGGAGGACATGGAACTTTTCTATTAATATCACGAGGTTTTTCCTCTTTTCCTAAAAAAAAAAAATGCAAATGAGTGAGGGTTTTGACTTGAGAACCTTAATCTTATTGATGAAAACATAAGACCTTTACAAGTCTATGTTTTGACTTGAGAACCTTAATCTTGGCTTGAGAACCTTAACCTTTACAAACATAAACATATACATACTCTCCGGTAAGTGATAGCATAAAAAAAAATGCAAATGAGTGAGGGTTTTGACTTGAGAACCTTAATCTTTTGTTTGTTTGATGGAATTGAGAACCACCTATGATCGTCTGATGCTTGTCTCTAAAGTAAAGTAATAACATGTTATAGTGGCTGATGATATCATTATCGGGGCTAATATAATAGGACAAAAAAGGTCATTAGATGGTAATTTCAAAAACCCATTATCAATTTTTTTTTGAAGCCAACCGTAACTCATTACATCCAACCTTAACTCATGTTTTTGGTTTTTCGAGACCAACCGTAACTGATTAATTCCAACCGTAACTCATATTTTTGGTTTTTTGGAACCAACCGTAACTTACTAAATCCAACTGTAACTAGTTACGGTTGGCTTCTGAAAACCAAAAAGCCAACCGTAACTGGTTCTGAAATCGTTTTTTTCGAATTTGATTGAGAAAAAATAACATACTTCGATCTCATTTGCAATAGATTGATTTTGGGTCCTTGATTAGAATTAGAGATTTTTTTTTTTGATTGATCGAAGGGTTATTGATGATGATTGATTTTAAATTGTTGTTGATGATGATTGATTTTAGGTTATTGTTGAATTCTTGTCGATGATGATTGATTTTTGGTTGTTGTTGTTGACGATTAGAAGAAGTAATTTTTTTTTTTTTTTTTTTAGGTTTAATTGATGAAAGGTCACCCCTAACTAACTAACCAAATATTAGGATAAGGGATTAACCCCTCTAATGATTTCATCAGCCCCTATTACAGGTTACAAAGTAAACTCTAAGTGGCCGGGGCTATGCACCTTAGAGTTGATGGTCATTTGTTTACTCAGGGATTTAATACTATTGAGATTAACACAAATCAATTTAACACACTGGGAGGTGTAAAGATCCCAAACCCCAACACAAAGTTATCTAAAAAGAACCACTACACGAATAATATTCCGACCATAAAGCTCACACATACATACGCATTATTTTTAAGAAAAAAAAATCTAGGAAAAACCAAAAAAACTACTATCAAGTAGTATTACCTGTACACACGAATCTGATGGACAAATCTAACGACTCTTAACACACGGTCCTGTTATGACTTACGTATGAGTTGTAAAAGTACAGCGGCCCAGGTATGAAAGTTGCTCACTAAATTTGATTCGTACTCATATATTCGATGACACCCGTCATTCCGGGTCTGATGCCTGCCTCCAACACCAACTGCTCATACAATTAATGACACCTCAAGCGCATGTTAGCTCACTCCAGAGTCCAGCCAGCTCTCTCCCAGCCAGTACCAATAATGATACGATGTTTTACTTGCTTGGGGTGGGAATCATGGCATATGGCAGTTTTCAATTCTTTTTTGAATTTGAATAATTCGGACCACTACCCAAATACCCATTATACCCCTCATCAAATTCTTTTTTGAATTTGGTACACAAGATATCAACAAGACAACAAGTGATAGCATAAATTTTTTAAGGATTTAATTATCGGCCTCATAACTTTGTTAATTGTCATTTTAATCTTTCTAATCTGAACGATAATAATAAGAAATGATTTTTTTCTTCTGATCAGAGAGAGAAGCAAATGTGATTAGGACTAAACTACCACTACTAAAAAAACCCTCTATACAGATCCAAATTCCAATACGTAATCTGAAACCAAACATGTTCGAGTCAAAGATATTCCATTCTTTTTCAAAAAATCCTAGTGGCATTTAAGTCCAACTAAAATATTGCTGCAGAAATTTCACGTTAGTTTCTTGACTTTGTATCAGTCTCAGCAGCACGCGCAGTAGAAAAGAAAAAAAAAACACACACACAGAGAGAAACATAAACAAATTGATTTCTCAGATTGAGCTTTCAAGGACCCGAAACTCAAGCAGATGTTTCAGGGCTAAAACCAAAAAAGAATCCTAAGACGATAATTTGTGTTCCCACCATTGATTTTGACAATGTTGGGCTTTCAAGATAATCATCAACAACAAAAACATCAACAAAAGAAGAAGAAACCTTCATCATCATCTTCATCATCATTAACATCATTATCTTCAGCATTTTCATCAAAATCATTTTTCAGAGCTAGAGACGATAGTCCTGATTCAGTCATTTTTACTCTTGAATCATCTAATTTTAGTCTCTACTCTTCTAATTCCGGCGGTAGTGTCGAACGTTCTTCATTTACTTCTGCTGATGGTTTTCAGTATCAACGAGATAACAACAACAACATTTCTCTTGGTTCTGAAGTCTCTAAGGTGAAACTAAATAACTTTAAGATTTTAATAGATGCATGTAAATTTACAACTTCAAATGTGGACCGTCTACATGCAATCCCAATAGAAAACGATAAAAATGATGTTGTCGAAACCAAAGACCAGGTTGATTAAGATGTTTTCTTTGTTGTAAAAGTGATATTCAAATTTGTAACTCTAAATGTAGAAATCAGAACTCTGTCTTGTCGTTTGAAAAAACTAAAAATCTTTTTTATTTTGAAACAGCATTTGGTTGGACGTGATCTGCAAGGGTATTCAAGTGGTCCAGATCTAAGATCTACAGTTCATAAGAGATGTTATCCTGTTAAAACAGGGGAAAAAGCTAATAAAGGTACTGCTAGATTGTAGTCTAGGTGGTGCAAAAAGATAAAAAGATGAACTTTTTTCTTTTTCTTTTTCGTTGATAATTGAAACTCATTAATCAAACTCACTGACTGTTTGTTATACTTGAATCCTTCCTTAGAAAGCAACAAGGAGGATGAAGTAGTAGCAGCAGCAGAAGAAGAAGAAACAGAAGACAGTTCTCAAATTGTATGTCCAACGAAAGCTTACATCTCTCAAGCTATCAGAGGTACAATGTTAGAAATCTTAATTTTGAGATTTGGTTTGTGTCTAATTCTGATTGACTTATAATGGGTTTTGTTTGATTTCAGAATGTCAGAATCAGGGGAGTAATACAACTGAGGGTTTTCGATCGGCCAGGCAATTGTCAGATAGGCAAAGGCCGACTTCTGTAGATGTGAGTAAGTCTGGAAGCAATGTTACCAGTCCTTCTCCACGTTTAACTTCAATGAAGAAAGCATCCCTTTCTTCTACTAAATCAGGTAATTTCCCAAGTCCTGGAACTCCAAATTATAGACCAGGGAATACAATGGTTCAAAAAGGGTGGAGTTCGGAAAGGGTTCCTTTGCCAGTGAATGGCAATAGAAAAAATGGGGGTGCGTCATTGCTGCCGTTTAACAACGGAAAGACTTTACCATCGAAATGGGAAGATGCAGAGAAGTGGATTTTCAGTCCGGTTGACAGTGTTACTAGGAATTCAGCTCAACAGCCCCAGAGACGGCCAAAGGCGAAGAGTGGACCTCTTGGAGCACCTGGTCTTGCCTATTATTCAATGTATTCACCCGCTGTTCCGATGTTTGATGGTCGGAGCAGTGCGAATTTTATGGCGGGTTCTCCATTTTCATCTGGAGCCATGGTTGCTGATGGTTTGCCTGATAGAAGTCATTTTGGTGGTGTTGGGGGTTGTGTTAGTGGGGGAGAATCGTATCAAGACCATATGGAGCTGGTGCGTTCAGCTAGTGTACATGGATGGTCCTCAGATCTTTTGAACAGGTCATCATTACCTGAATCGCAAGGTGTGTAAGTCTCCATTTATATGAATGAGTTTGCTTTCTCAGAGCTTTGTTTTTTGAATAATGTGGTTGATGTATTAGGCATGAGAATTGAAAAGAAACAATTCTCTGTTCTGTGCCTGAGTTGAAACCAAACTTTCACATTCTTAGTTAAGCCTAAAGGTCATTAATCGGCATAGGATTAATGACCATAATTCAAGCACACAATTCTGTCCTTCCGGTGGCCAGTTTTCAGAATGTATTCTGTACTAAGTCTCCACTTTGCTGTTGACCATAGGTCAATCACAAACACTGAATGCAAGAATGTTTGTGCATCTTCAAGGATTCATGGAATAATAAAAAGTTAAAACTATTGCTAGGAGTTGGATTGGGAGAGTAATTTTTTTTTTTTTTAAATCTTGTTACTGTTTCACAAACATGCAGATGGAAAAATTGATGGTAATAAGGATGCAGCGACCTTGGTAACTCGGGCTGTTTCGAGGAGAGACATGGCAACCCAAATGAGCCCTGAAGGTAGTGAATGCTCTTCTCCGAAGGGGAGGTTTTCTTTCTCCCCGTCGCCTCCTCCCTCTTTCCTTCCATCTCTGGAGCTAAAGAGTCGCCTTACATCTCAATTAGAAGTCAGGGATGTTCAGGTGGATGACCGAGTTATTATGACAAGGTGGTCAAAGAAACACGGAACCAGAAGGCAAGACAATGAATTGGCAAATGTTGAAGATTGGAAAAACAAAGCTGCCGAGTCTCGAGCTTCTGCTTGGGAGGCTGCAGAGACCACAACATCCACAACAAAGTAAGCATTGTCTGTTGCACTTACTGTTTCCATTCTATCTCAAGTAGTTACAAAATGATATTTTTAGCATATATAACAATAAGCTAATCTAATTCTTCTATACACTTGTCATGCTGCTCATGCACATCAGGTCCAAAAGTGAGGAAGCCAAAATCACTGCATGGGAGAATTTACAGAAAGCAAAAGCTGAGGCAGCAATACGTAAACTAGAGGTTCTCCTTTTACACTCAATTTCTTTCTCTGTTTCTCATCAAGTATTACAAGTTATAATAAAAATGGGACTAGAAAATTTATGCCTATTAAGTTGTTCATGAAGAGGTTACTGCCGATAATTTAGTATTTCCTTCCAAAATGTATTGATCACTTAAGAAATATTTCTGACAGATGCTAGAACTTTTACCTCTAGTCTTGGTCGTGTTGGTTAGTTATTAATACCAATTTAAAGAATTTTTCAGATGAAACTGGAGAAAAAGAGATCATCTTCGATGGATAAAATTATGAGCAAGCTAAAATCAGCTCAAAAGAAAGCCCAAGCTATGCGAAGTTCAGTTTCAGATAACCAATCTCACCAGGTTCCCAAAACTCCCAATAAGTTGACATCTTTCCGCAAGCGTGGACAAATTGGCTCATTGAGTGGTTGCTTCAAACTGTCTTAAAAAGATCAGTTTCAGACAACCATCTTTCTAACTATTAATATCAGGTAAAGAATACTTCTATAAACTGCCAGTATGTAGTAGTTAAGCTCTAATTACTAAAGCAATAACATCTCCCCTGGTTTTCTACTCCCGTTGCTTTGTTTGAACTTACATATCTGATTTTTAGACGTGTGAAGCTAACAGTTGCCATTGTCAATTCATTGCTCCAGTTTTAAATTTTTTCATAAGGGTACCAGAATAGTATCGAATTTGTAAATCTTCTCTTTTCTTTGTAAAATGTGCTTGCAATAAAAAAATAATCTTTAACATGTTTTAGTCACGTCTTGCAGAGGCAAATTGCAAGCTCAGAGATCAGAAAAAAGGATGATATGGTTGCAGTTAAAATTTCAGCGTTCAAATGTACTGTTGAATTCAGTTTGCTGCAGCAAAATTTTTAGTAACTCTCCTTGAAGGAAAACCTGGGTCAGATGAAATGTAAGTCCCCAGTTAGAAGCAAAGGGATAGGATCTTCCTGATGGTTAAGGAGTTACAATAATGTATTTATCCTCGCGTGTAAGTAATGTGTTTTCCTCTCGCATTCCAGAATGTATTTTGACAGTGACAATTGGGATAAAATGTGAGTCTTAAGTGTAATGTCGGTTCCTATGGGTGTTATTTGGATGTTTTTTTTCTCTCTCTAATATCAAACACTTTAAAAGGATGAAAGGCTTTTGACTGGGCCAAACTCTGTATTTCAAAGTGCAAATTATGGAACCGGTAACCATTCTAATTTCTAAATAAACTCTTAATCAAACTGGGGACATAAATTAGTGCCTAGTTAGTAGTTAGACAGATAAAGCGATTCTAAGAAACTTCTGCAAGAATTAAATACCTCTGCCATATTCCCACCTACCAGTTGGATTTTGCTTTCAGCAAATACAATGTGGCCAATGCCAAAGACCGAAGTATAAGCAAGATATGAAAAGGCATTTTTAGATAGAACACGGCATTCCTGAAATGACCTACAAACAATGCTTTTAGGGTAGTGCTTTTATGTAGTTAGCAATAGACGTACAACCAACAACTTAATGCTTGCCAAGTAACATTTCAAACAGAAACCTTGAAAAGAAGAATAAGTGCAGGTCATTACTTGAAGAATAGTAAATGTTCAATTTATCTTTGTCAGTTAGTCCAATTTAGGACTATCACCAGCAAGGTCTTGGAGATGTAAAGGTTGAGTTAAGGAACCTATTCGTGTGATATTAACATAATCTCGAGGACAATGAGCTGATAATCCTGGAATCATCACACCAACAACCCTAAACAATATTAAGAACCACCCTTCAGAATATTCAGGCCCCCTCCAGTATCCAATAAAGAAGCTTCGAAACAGCTCATAGACTGCATTTAACATCTTTGGTATAGCTCTGAAAATATTGAAGTAATTCTTGTTTGGTTCTTCATCCACCACCTATTTCAAACAAGGGAAACTGTGCAAGGCTTAAGAGACAAAAATTATAAAAGTCACGGTTATATGTTACAATGTGACATATAAACAACATGTTTGATTGTTTATATAAACTGTGTTAGGCTTATGATGGTGCCGACTGCCAAGAACTTGCTGGGAATTATTCAGTATGATTGTTTTTGAGAGAGTGGGAGAGAGACGAACCTTTCCTTCGTAGCGACTATTGAAGTAGAGGCACGTTCCGAAGTGCTTAAACAACAGACTTTTATCATCATAAGGAACTCTAGGGACCATGTCATTACAGTAAACATACCTAAAGTACTTAACATCATTTATCCTAAGCTGTTCTTTCATGTATTCCCCAAGTTTCTCATCTCCAACTCTTGGTTGTCCAAATGTATATACACCTTCAAACCTCTTTAACATCCAATCATCTTCTTTGTGGAACGCTAACACCGTCGGAAAAAGTATAGCTAGTGCTCCTCCCAAGCTGTGTCCTGTCACAATTACTTTTGCATTTTCGTTTTTGCTAAGTATTTCTCGTAGCTTGTCTCTCAAAGTATAGTAAGCAAGCGAATGCTGATCTGAATCTGTTCGGTTGAACTTCTGTGGCCATCCTTCACCTTTTACTAACCCCAAAGCTTTCATGAACCCTCCATGGACTTTACCCAAGCATGAGAGATCGTACCAAGAGATATCAAGATCGGTGATCCATGCGTCTGCATCAAATGGTTCAGTACCACGGAATGCCACCACTACTAACTCAGGATCTTCTTCTTTATCTTGGAACATGAAGGCCTGTGTTGTCGCTTTTCCTTGATAATCTGCCAATATGTAGTATTTCTTAATTATCTGGTCAAAGTAATATCTCCATATATTTACCAAGAATTGATGGATATTTTATACAGTATACAACTCTTACCATTCCAGAAATCATAGAATTTCAGAAACTTCATCTGCAAACAATCACCAATATTAGATTGTTATGGCATAAGCAGATATATGAAGGAGATATCCAATCTAAATATTTAAACGACCCAAGGGTATATGTACCTTCCAATGATCATTGACTACGGTTTTCACAGAAGCTTCATTCTCATATGACAATTTAGATGCCATCGCTGATAGAGCTCCATAATATCTACTACTTCCAACTTCGATTTTCTTGTCTAGGTCCACTCTGGAGTCCAGGTGCCCAATAAACGACGTATACGTTGCCGAAGTTTTATCAGGCAAAGGCATCTTTCCTGCATAATTCGGCAATCAAAGAACAAAGAGATATGTCACAGAATTTTATGTACAAAGATGTGAAGAGTAGACAAGTTATAAACTGACCTTGAAAGATGTTCATAAAAAATTCAACAATGTTGTTGTTGAGAAAAGTTTCAATGACCAAACCAATCCAGAACATCGGCTTCCCCAAAGAGAGTAATAGTTTCTGTAGAGTGACAGACACAACCAGAAGCCATCGACGTCTAATGCCATGTATCTCTGTACCTTCTGGACAATCCACAAATTTGCTGTGCTCTACGTTTGGGGAATACAAGAGATGAAACAAATTTCGGTAACCTCCATCTTCAGGTTTCAATACCAAATACTCCTTACAGAATTTCTCATCCCCACGGACAGCCGTACCACCACCACCACCACCACTAATACCAACATTGGTTCTGGCCATGACTAGAGATGCAGAAAGGAGAAGAATAAGTCCGACAAATAAATACAATCCAGATATGATTACACCAATGACATGTTAAATTTATTTATTTATTTATTTGTTTAGACGCTTCTCTTTTATGATATTGATGACTGATTTTGGTAGAAAAACTATAGCCTGCCTAATCTGGAATCTGACTTTGTAGTTACGAACAAACTTATAAATCGATTAATAAACTTTATCAGGATCATATTTTATAAATATAGTAATATACTTGGTGTGTAAGCAAATACAATTAATTCTACCTTCAGTTTCACATGGATATTATATAGTATTTTGTTTGAACGAATACAATGGAGTATGTCTTGCTGTTTAGACGTACGATTAATGCGACCTACGATTAATGCTACGCTGACAAATTATGGAGCTAGCGTAGGTTGGTGAGTATCGCATTATTTTCTTTAATGATGATGCGTTTTAATAGTAATTCATTATGAACAATAAATACTTAGCAGACCCACGATACACCCTCAAAGCAATTATAACATTAAGAACGTTCTGGGACTGGGATCTTCTTCACGGTGTTACAAAGGGTCAATAATTCAGTAAAAGACCTTTATGTTCATTTCTGTGTCTGATGACGAGCTTTTAGGAGTTCACAAGGTAAGAGTTGTAAACACCCCAAAATTAGTAAAGGATTACAAGGAGACCTTTAGCTCCGTCTCCCTCCGAATGTTCAGCTTCTTTCAAAAAGCAAAGCCTGACATTGGGATGACTTACACGTGCATCCCAGTGCCCTTTTTCACAAGACTACTAAGATTGAGTGTACACATGTACTTTACAATAAGGTTTTACTAAACGACCACCAGTCTTTCCTGTGAGGCGACCCTTATCTACCACGTCATTGCCCAATGATAGCTCTTGCCTTGTCCTAGCCGGAGCCCCCATTCTTACTTCTTCCTATATATGCAGAACCCGGGTACTTACATTAGTCCCTTAACTATTTGCCAGACCCGACAGTCTTGACAATTGTCAATACACGGAGCCTTCACTTTGGTATTAAGGACATCACTTTTATCATGGTCTTGGATTTCGTAGTTTCCTTTGATCTTCCCAGACCCCCTTGACATAGGTCCTTTATCGCTTGAACCCTCTTACAGCTACACCTTTCTTCTAATTTTTCCTTTGGCTATAAATTTAGGCTTCCGCATGAATGCTTGATCTGATTGCTTGGTTGGAGATCGCCCAGAGTTTTGATTCTTGAGGTGTCTGTATCCGATGATGACTCCGGTTCTACTTGCATTTCCTACTCCTACTTCTTCTTTATCCTTCGCGTTTCTTTCAAAATCTAACGGTTTTCATCATGCCATCCTCTTGTTTTCTTCTAACACGTGTACCAATGATCGTCATCGCTCCTCATTGGGTTCCTTCCAAATTTCCTGTATGTTATGCTTCTCAAAGCCCCTCAGTATAAATTTCCTCTTTACTCTGACTAAACTCATTCACTTTCTTTCTCCTTCTCTCCATCTCTCTCTCCACCATTCCTCCGTTCTCCTGTTCGCTCAGCTGCGGATATAATAGTGGAGCTGTGTTCCTCAGGTGTTGGGAAGAGGGTATCCAAAGAAGACTCAGCAGACATGAGAAGAAAGCATCTGTTTGGTGCAGAATCGGCTAATAATCCCCTTTACGGTTCCATTTGTCAAGATCAATTCATCCTCTTCATGCCTCAAACGGAGATGCAAGGCTACCAGGTCATTGATAACAATTCAGTTTTTATTGAACCCGAAAACCCTTTTCCATCTGAGCTTTACCTAGAGAATCTTTTGTGGGTCTGTATCGAATATGCTTAGCATTACGATGACTCTCATAAACACCTTTAAGACATCATTCATCACTAAAACACTTTGTGTATGTGCATCATGATTAAAGTCTTAAGTGTTTATATGAACATGATATTGCTTATTAGTTCGAAAGGCATATATACCAAGAACAATCATTATACATGGTTGATGTACCCGGACCACTGTGTATATTCTTCTATGTGATTTCAAGACAAACTTCTCATATGTTTACTTGAAACCCTAATTAGAGTTTCATCTAAACAAGAAAGTGTTTGCTTGAATCTCAAGTTATCTTAGCTTGAATTCTAAGCAACCCTTACCTTGAACATCCACAAATAGATATACTCGTTCAACTGGAAAATTCAATCCCTAACAATTTGTGTCCTAGTTGATTGTTAAAGTCGTTCTCTATTGTCAACGACTGAAAGACTTCACTTGGGGATTCGTGAAGCCAGGTCCGACTATCTTTACCTTGATAGTTCGTGTATCCTGATGTTTTTCTGTTATCGAGGTTTTCGTAATCTCTTTCAGGCAAGATAGATAGAAATCACAAAGTTCTTTTCGTCTCAGACTTTGTGATTCCTCAAGATTGATATCTGAAAACTATTCTTAATTGATTAGTTCACAATTGTTCTTGAAAGGTTTTTTTTTTTCTTTTTCTTTAAGAATCCAGGGTTCTCAGCTAACTGAGTGTAAGTGTTCTGGACTTGTGAGGTTTGCTAGATTTGTTTATTGCAAATAGATTTCCAAGCATTGATCTTCGATCTAAATGGAAATCAAATAGGATTATCTATTGGAGCCAGATTGGTATCAAAAGTCTTCACTTAGGTTGGATCAACTCTTAAGTTGTAAGGACATTAGCTAAGGGAATCAATTGTGTAGAGCCTTGCGAGGTTCAAGTGACGTAAGGAGCACAATTGTAACTGAATTGCGTGAAGGGTGAATTCGCTCTCAACTACATTCCAGGCCGAAGTCTGATAGTAGGCTAGTGTATAAAGCGGCTTAATATAATATTTGGTGTTCAAATCTGGACGAGGTCCAAGGGTTTTTATGCTACTGCGCTTTCCTCGTTAAAAAAACTTCTGGTGTCTTGTGTTTTCCCTTTTCCACATTATATTGTTTAACTTTATACTAGGATTTACACAAGTCATACGTATACAATTAGTAGATACTTCTATATTATTAAGATCAATTACAAGACTCATTGATAGCTAATAAGTTTCATACTTGGCAGAATTCATATCTGAATATGTCAGATACGACTAGATTGATATTGGATATTGATTTTTGAGATCGTCCAAGTACTCTTATTGACAATCAGGTTCACAGACTCCATTGTCTAGACTTTATCATTCAGAAGAGATAAAGATATAAACTCTATACATATTGTCAAGGGTCATTAAGTTGGTCTACTTGCAATTCTATTAGGTTTTGTCCATACATGTTGCCGAACGAAAAAGTTAGTAGTGTAATTGGTACGTTCTCCCTTTCACTAACATTATCTCAATATACAATTAATGTCTACAATGAAAACTAAAATTCAAGAGTAACTGGAACTAAAATTAACATAAGCTAAAATGTCTCAAACTATAACCATAATATGAAAGTACACAATATTCTCTAATTTTTTTTAGAAACACCAACAACAACTAGTAAAGCAAACACATCTAAGACATTAAAAATGAACAATATTAATGTCATCTTCTTTTTCCACTCCATTCAGGTTTCCAGCCTCTTTTTCTTCCACTTTCTTGTAAGCAACTTGTTCTTCTAACACCTCAGGTGCACCTATGTAGTCGTCATTTTCATTGTAATAGGAGTTTACTCAACACGTATTGTCCATCAAGAAACAACCGTCTCTAGTGGGCCTAGCAAGCCAAGCCATTTAAGGCAAGCCAATCTTGCACGAGCACCGGAGACAAATCATTCCAAGCGAACACGCTGTGCGTGAAAAATATATTTTGACCAACAATTTTACTCCACCAAGTCATATTTTCTGAAAACAAGTCTTAGATCATAGTTTTCCTCATTTTCTTCTGATTCGATATAGTTAAGGCGATTCTGATCACTATTCAAAGGATTGTCACCATTGTTCATCCAACATACAAACTCCGGATCGTTCTCCATCCTAGATAGAATTTCATCCACTGTTACCCCTCGACTTATTTTGCAAGGAGGTCTTGAGGGAGGATTAGCTTTTCCCTTTCCTCTGTTATAATTATCTTGGAACCTAAATAATAAAATAATACACAAGTACAAGTTTTAAACACATAAAATAGAGTTGGAGCTGTATCCGTCGTCATGATGTGGTTTAATTGACAGTTCAGACTACAAGTGTCGCTACACAATCGTCAGGTTTTTTTTTTTTTTCAAACCATGTCCACTGTGATTAAAATTTACACAGAAACATTAAGTCGTCATGTCCCAAGTAATTTGAACATGAAGACCTAAACAATTATCAAAAAGTCGTCATCTTTAAGGGATAATACCATAACAACCCTGTGTATTTGTCAATCGGTGACCATTAACCCCATCAAAGGTCGTCAGGATCTTCATCCTGCAACCTTGACGACTGCTTATAAATATCAAATGATGTCCTATTTCAAATGCATAAACCATGACGACCTACACCCTGAAAATCACCATTTTCATGAATCTAACATAATAACAATCATATGACATAATAAAGTAATGTGATTATGTTTAGATCATCAGTTACAGTCTTCTTCTCGGCGTTGACGGGGTTTTTTTCAAAATTTTCAGGGATTTCAAGCTTCAGTTCACTGATTTCAACTTTCCTCTTACCTTTTTCTGTTGATTTAGAGATTCTGGGATCATTATTTTCTTCTGGATATTTTTACTTGATTGTTTCAGATCGCTCATTTTTGAGACGATTTTAGATGATGATTTTGAGAGGAATGATGGAAGACGAAGGAATGGACAAGATGAAAGAGGTTTTTAGTTTTTAGATTAGTCAAATTTGGGTAACTGATTTTAACAAATGGGGGCTAGGCTTAGTTCTAATTATGTCAAGGGCAATAAAGTAACTATACCACGTTATACTACCCCTTAGCCACCCTTTTAAGTCCACTTAACTTTCTATCCTATACCGAAATCCTGGGAGTATGATTTATCCAGTATACTTTTGTCATCAAAAAAAAAAAAAGAAAAAATCCTCGACCAAAGCAATAAAAACACTGTAAGCAGAGCATACATGCCAAACTTATTAATCAATAAGGAGAAAAATGAGCCAGCTCTTACTGCAACGAAAATACACAAGCTGAAAATACAGAAAAGTTATAAAAAGACAACATGAAAAGAAAATACAAACAAATATAAGGAAACAAAGACTCTAAAAAATAGGACAACCCTGAAAAGCCTGCTTGTAAATTTTACATTTTTATCCAATAATTCCGACCCTTTTGAAGCAACAACTAGCTGAGCAAGGTAAAGATATATCTCTGCAGTTATCCCCACATCACGGTATGAATACGAAGAAAACCAACTTATCACACATCAAGGGAGTCCCGACGTACTGAAAACCAAATCAGTGTACCTATCTAAATTTTTTGAAAACAACGAACATCACTTGGCACTTGTACAAGATTGGAGCGGGCAAGAAAACTCGATTTTGGGAAGACTCTTGGCTAGGTGAAGGAAGATTATGTGATATGTTTCCATTGGCATATGAAGCCTCTAGGACCAAGGAGTTTGTGGTGGCTAGTATGTATGAAGTTGGGGGGAGATTGTTTAAGGTGGGTGTTTATGTCTAGGCAAAGATACTCTCAAACCATTTCTCGTGAAGTAACAACTATATTAAATCTTCTTTCTTCAATCTCTATTCAAGAAGGTGTTTTGGATAGCCGAGTTTGGGTCGGAAATAATCATGGTCAATATACGGTTAAGGATGGTTTTAGGAGCGATGAAGATCAAGGTGAGCCAAATTTTCCAATCGATGTTGTTTGGGCCGGGAGTATCCATGCAAAATCAACTTTTTCTTTGGCTTCTTTCTCATGATAGGATAATGACGGCGGATAAGCTATTAAGAAGAGGTATGGATGTTTCAAGTTTATGTTGTTTTTGTGATGAAGATGATGAAACTAGCTCGCATTTATTCTATGATTGTTGGAGAATCCGGAGAATTTGGGACTACTTTGTTGAAGGATGTCGCTTTGATTGGACTTACAATTCAAATGTGACTACAAATGTGAAGTCTTGGAAGTTTAATTGGGGTGACGAAAGACTTAGTCAAATTTGGAATAACATTCCGGTTGCAATATGGTGGTGTATATGGAGAGAACGAATGCAAGAGTCTTTGAAAACAAAAAGAAAAATTTGATAAGCCTCCTTAGAGATGTTAAACTACAAGCATTCTTTTGGGCCGATTCGAACACAAAGATGATGGGTTTAACGGCGAATATGGTGATTGCATTATGGGACTCTTTATTCCGGCGTTTGTAAACTTGTTTTTTTTGTTTTTTTTTGGGTTTGCCGGGATGTTTTTCGCTATTTTGTTCTTGCTTGTATTCATTGGGTTGAGGTACCCCTCTTAAGTACCTCTTCTTTTAATGAATTTTCACTTTGACCGATCAAAAAAAACTTGGCACTTGTACATTGCTTTGTCAAGAAAAATGGCCTCATGCAAATTAACAAACACCAGCATTGATTAGAAGAAGAAAAAAAAACTTGAAAAGTGCTCGACTCGTAACTATGTGCCTGGCCTGGGATCAATCTTCCTTAGCTACTCGAACTCTCACTTGTAAAATCTTCTTGCTCATCGGAGAGGTCTTCAATTTGATCAAGAGGTATGTTGGAAAATGCCAATCGAGTAACATTAACATATTATTGTCGGAGAGGTTTGTTGCTCATCGAGTATCGAGGTATGTTGGAATGATCAATCCGAAGACCCTAAATAGTCTCAAGAACCAACCTTCACTATACTCAGGTCCCGCTATGTATCCAATAAAAAAGCTTCGAATCATCTCAAAGCATGCATTTAATATCTTATGCAAATATTTTGCTGGGTTGAAGTAGTTCTTGTTTGGTTCTTCTTCAACAAACTGCAGTTTAAAACAACGACATATCCATTTATATAGTGGAACTCAAACACCCTTTTGTCAAACCGTGGAAAATTTTTGAGAAAAAGAGAGATGGATCACTAACCTTTCCTTGGTAGAGACTGTTGAAGTAGAGACAGGTTCCGAAATGCTTAGACTAAGTCTTATGGGCTAGATTGGAGGTGCTAGATTAGCACTTAAGTGTTGCAATTCAAAAAAAAAGCGTAGCAAAAAAGTTAACACTAGTTCTCTCTCCTAGCAGTTGCTAGCATGTGAAGTAGCATGCTAGATAGTTACTGTTGAATGGTTCGGTAGCTTGAAAAACTACCTTTTCGCGGAATAGTTCAAACGAGGGTTTTATTTTTGATCCGACGGCTTTGAGATTTGAAGCGCCGAATGGTTTAGCGGCTGGTCTTTGAATGGTTCAGCGCTGGCGCGGAATGGTTCGGCGCTAGGCGACGTGGACTGCTAATCTAGCTGCTAGATTAGCACTCCCATAAGACTTAGGAGGTATTTCTGACTGCTAATCTAGGTGCTAGACTAGCACCCCATAAGACTTAGTCTATACAAGAGACTTTTATTATCAAATGGGACTCTAGGAACTATGTCATTACAATAAACATACCTAAAATACTTAATACCATTAATTCTAAATTGTTCCTTCACGAATTCTCCAGTTTTCTCATCCCCGATTCTTGGTTGCCCAAATGTATAGATTCCTTTAATCCTCTTTAACATCCAATCTTACTTATGGAACGCTAACACTATAGGAAACACAACGGCCAGTGCCCCACCCAAGCTATGTCTAGTGACAATCACTTTTGCCTTTTCGTTCTTTTTCAGTATGTCAGTTAATTTTTGAAAAGCTATTACTGGGGCCTCACATTCCAATAGAGGGGCGTCACCTAATAGGACAAAAAAGGTTATCCATAAGTAATTTTAAAAATTCCTTATCTAAAATAATTTTATAATGACTAAACAACCCTTATTTAGTTGGTTTTACTAATCTAATTAGCTAGTAATCAGATTGATAAATCTTTTTTTACTTATTGAAAAAACTAAATCAAGTTAAGTTTCAACTATGGTGGGAAGAAAAAGCAGAGGTTTTGTTTTTCTTCCGGGGATTTCTCTTCAAAACCCTAAATTTTGATTCAACCAAAATGACGAATCAATGGATGAAAATAATTAGGTATACCTCTAATTTAGCTCAAGTGTCGTTTTTATTACCAAAATTGCTGAAAATATATACAAAGATTGTAATTTTTTAGATTTTCAGAGCCAACTTACGATTGGGTTCTTCTTTCGTAGCCAACCGTAACACTGATTTACGATTAGGTGATGATGAACTCTTAACCGTAACTGAGTAAAATTGAAAAAAAAAAAAAACAGTTACGGTTAGATTTGTTGAATACGTTACTAGCCGTAAATATTTTTATGCTTTGGTTTTTAGTATTTACGGTTCAAAATATATAATTACGGTTGCGAAACCAAAATTATAGTTAGGTTCCATATTTTTAGATTAGCCGTAAATTATGCTTTTGTCCTCTTAATTTTTTTAAAGACCTTAGATGAAAACATATCTAATGGTCATTGTTTTGAGCCAAATTTACTCAATCTAATCTTACAATTATTTACACCTGATTCATTAACCACTGACAACGCTATGCAAATATATTCTCACATGTATTTTGTCAACAAATAACGTGTGAAAAGAAAAGAGGACTTATCAAAATTCTTTGAAAGATAAACAAGATCTTGTTAAGAATATCTCCTATAACAAACTAAACGGACTTAGGTAGTCTATCTAAACCGACTTTAAAGATAGATAGATATTATTGTTTTACGTAGATTCAATTTTAGAGTAGATAAAATTACGGTCAAGTTTGTAGACTTCTCAACCGTAAATCAGTTAAGTTTGTTCTTTTTTCTCTCAAACCCAACCGTAAATATAGTTCCAGGAATTTTTACGGTTATGTTTCATAAAAGAGAACCCAACCGTAACAGTTTCAGAGAAATAATTCGTTTTAGTTGAGTGGATTTAACAAAAAAGACAACATATCAAATTTATGATTTACAATTAATGAAGAGGAAGTTTAGAAGATGAAAAGGAGCTGATTTTTGAGTTAGATTTTGATTTTAGTTTTAGTTTTTAATTTTTTATTTTAGGTGGAGGGTAACTTAGGCATTTGTTATTGCTTCAAGACACCCCATAACTAACTTTTTAGTCACTTAGAATCCATGTGAAGCCCCTCTATTGGAATGTGACGCCCCAACAATAGGCTTCTAATTTTTCCCTCAAAGTATAATACGCAAACATACGTTTGTCATTCTCTGGTTAGTTGAGATCACGAGGCCATCCCAGACCCTTTTGTAGCCCTAGAGCTTTCATGAAACCCCCATGAACTTTACCAAAGCCCAAGAGATCATACCAAGAGATATCGATATCACTGCTCCATGCTTCTACATCGAAGGGTTCAATACCTCGAAATGCCACCACTATTAGTTCATGATCATCCGTTTTATCTTGGAACATAAAGGCCTGCATTGGGGATTCATCTTCATGTTGATAATCTGCAAAGTGGGTGCATGCGTCTAATTAGATCAATTAAGGTCACTTGGTTGATTGAGACATAATAAAAGGGTAATTGCACAATAATGCAACATTTCAAATAAAGAAGTAGATAATCATACCGTTCCAGAAATCATAGAAATAGAGAAACTTCATCTGCGTGACACAATTAATTATCAGTTATAATACTGCAGTGCCAACTTGGAACTATATAATATCCAAAATTTAAATGATCTATACAATAACTTATAGATGCGCATTACCTTCCACTTATCAGTTACCGTGGCTTTAATTAACGCTTCATTCTCATAAGACGGTTTAGCAGCCATTGTTGATAGAGCTCCAAATACCGACTGTCTCCTCTTTTGATGTCTTTGTCTAGGTCCAGTCTAGTGTTTAAATTTCCAAGAATCGACTTATAATTTACAGAAGAGTTATCTGGTATCACCAACTTTCCTGCAGATTCATACATATAAGCCACACTAAATTAAATTAATTAAGTTACCTCCATATATATAGTTTATTCATAGGCAACATCCATATATAGTAAAATTCATGAAGATACTACTAACCTTGAAATAGGTTAAGAAAAAGATTGGAAAAGTTGTCATAATTTAACAAAGGTTAAGGTTTCAATAATCAATCCCAACCAAAACATGGGCTTAGCTAAATGAAGATTCTTTATGCAATGACAGATACTACTAACACCCATCGATTTTTTAAACCATGCACCGTCATCCCTTCTGAACACTCCACAAATTTGCTGTTACCAAAGTTCTGCGAAAATAAAAGACGTAACAAGTCCCATAAACTTCCTTCAAGAGGTTTCAACACCAGATATTCCTCCGCGAATTCCATGTCACCGCCACCACCTCCACCGCTACTTTCCTCCCTGTAAGAAATGGCTAGAGAGAGAAGTATAAAATGTGTGGTCTGGAATATTAATGGTTTCGATGCGGTTTATATAGAGGGAAAAAACCCTGAATTGAACCTATAATCGTCTGTCTAAAAAGGTAAAAGAAGAATACATAACAACTCTGCTTGTGTCATGTTTTACACATGTATACACTGACATCCATGACCCAGAGCGGAAACCACGCCCTTATCTAAAAAAAAAAAAACTTACAAATATACGATATTATTCACTAGTTGATTAGAGTTTGATCATGATGTTCTTGAAATAAGTCAAATTATAGAATTATACATTATTTAGTGGTCAAGATCAGGGAGCTTCATTTTTCTTTCTTCCTTTAATTTGTTTGTGTGAAAAGGATGCTGCAAATGGTAACATGTCCCAAAGAGGTGTATAATAAACAAACAATTATATGAAGAGAATGAGAAAGGTAACAGAATATGGTTACATGACTCGGGACAGAGAAAGACGAGTCTGAAAATGACATTTTCAAACCCAAAGCAACTGGTTACTGATGCATCCATTCTCTTTATACCAGGCTGTATGGCAGCCAGTTTTAGACCATATAGTGATTTATGCAGTCCTATGTTGTATTAGTCGCTAGGCGAGGCGAGGCGCGCCTAGGCGTCGAGGAAAACTTAGAAAACTGCAGCAACATGCATATTTTGGCGCCTTGGGCGCCTTTTACAACATAGATGCAGTATCAACACATGATTAGGAAAAGAACCCACGAGGTTGACAGATTACAAACTGACATACACTTTAAATCCATATTCAGAGCAGGCCAAATATAGTGAGTCTAACAAGACCACCTATAACTTGTGTGAATTTGTGTCCCCCGGAAAAGAGATTTACATGTTAGACCCAAAAAAGAGGCTACAGCCTACATGTGTACGAGCTTGTGAAGATTATCCCCACATTATGTAGGTGTTAATAGGCTGCTCCAATAAATAAACCTCACGTCATTCCTTCCCTGATAATTCGATTTTTACATAAAATTTAATTAGTCCATAAGCTCCAATATCTAAGATTTCTTTGACTGTTTTGATTGTGTTCCACACGGAAATCCTATAGAGACGGTACTATAGAATAATTAGAAATTGGGAAAGCTGGAATCTTATCCAACTATTAATTTACTACTATATCGTCCAACAACTGAGTACATAGAACATATTCGATCAGTGTCGTAAATGCGCGGCATAAACTTATGAGGGACCATAATGGAATCCAGATGTCTTTCCGCTGTTCAGCGGTTGGTCATGGATTAAAGAAGCGTTGATTGTTTGTTGTCCTTGTCTCTATTTTAAGGAGATGGCTCACACCTTCAAGTGGATACAAAGACGCCAAATAAGGTTGGATAAGCAAAAGTGTGGTAGAGCCGGATTACTATTAGAACTTTTTCCTTACATTTGTTTTATCTCGCATAATCATAACCAATCATTTTGAAATATATAAAACGCTAAATCAATCTCGCTAGATTGGATAAGTTTTTCATTTGACAAATGTTTTTGCAAGTACCTTCAAAGCTTACAATACAATGGTTGGTTATGATACCGCTAGATAAATTCACGATTTAGAAGGGGAATGTTGATTTTAACAGGAATGATATCATTACATATAAGACAAACAAATCTTAACAGATCCAGAACGTTTGCTCGTTCAAATGGTATCCTCCTGCTAATCTTGGTATCCTCTATATAAATCATGGATAAAACATGACCGAATAATACGTAAAAAAAAATTCCCATAATTTGTTAGGTAGGGTTTTAAACTCGTAACACATCATCAAACTTTTGAAACTCCACCTCACACCAAAGCTAATGAGTCAATTATGGACATGAGTAGTTTTTGAGTGCACCCTCGTGGTCTGATCTGGTTTATTTTGTTCCAGAACTGCTAGAGCCATTGTGGGTTATCCACAACTGTTTGTCCCCTATGAGACAACCTTGTAGCTCCCTACCCATAGAGAGGGTGGGTTAATAGGCCTATGGGTTCAATGAAAAAACCGGGAATTAATATTGATGGGGACTTTTTATTTATTTATTTAAATAAACATGTAATCTTCAGTGGACTAAATACTAAATATAGGTGGGCTAAATACAAATTATTGGATAAAATTAAGATTTTTTTATATGGTTATTAGGAATTTTACTTGACAATATAGTTATATCCATATTCTTTTGGCATCTACTTTGGATGTTGTTACCTCTCTATTAGGTGTTTTTACCTCTCTACTTTACCTGTTTAATCCCAATTGAAGGGGATGTGCCGCAGTTTGGTAGCAGCAGGTTAGTTTTGGGTACAAAAATATCACAGGTTCAGATCATGTCATATCCCTACCTATTACTTTTGTTGTGGACAATAATTGAGATCGATCATAATTTTAGATGTATTATGATATTATAGATGTGCAAATTACGTTGGCCTACAAAGATAATACTTTTGTACGACCTTATCTATTGTGAAGTCGGCCTTAGTTCTGTTCGGTATAACGTGGATCTCCAGAATCCAGTGTCGTAAGTTCAAATCCAACAAAGCGTGATTTCGTTTTCGAATTACAATGAAATAACTCCACCAACTTGAAACAACAACGTCCTTAATTTTAAAATTGCAATTAAGATGGAAAAAAAAATGCACATACAAGTTGCTAGACGATCTCCATGATGAAAATATAAAACTATTACTATAAAACCTTAAGTGATACTTAATGTATAAATGATTTGTGAGTTATGTGTTGCTTATGATGGTGTTGATAGAAAGGATATATAAGGAAGTGTCCAAGGTAATTGTGCATGAAATTTTGTGGAAATGTAAGAAAAGGTATGAAAATAATACAGTTGGCCGGCAATAAGATTAAAATAACTGAAACAACACATCTTCCACGAAATCATCTCAATCAGATTATAGGGAAGTAGAAAAAGATGTTCAATATATCGATGGAAAAGGAGTTTCCAGTGGGAACTAAGATGTTGAAAACAAATGTACCTATACGTCGATGGTCTTCCATGTTTAAAGTGTACCCCAAGATAGAATGATGATATTGCAGTGGTCGGCATGTTAAAAAGATGTTGTACGCCCTTGATTGAGATTTTGGTCAACTTTAGGTAGTGAATGATTGTGAACTTGGCAGTGTAGATGATTTTCTAGGCGATATAGAGTAGGAGTGTAGATGTTGTTGTAGATGTTGAAAGGTTTAGGTTGAAGCTTTGCACGTGATGAGAAGCTCATCAAAACATAATATGGATTATGGAGGGGTGGGGGGAATTTCAAAAAATATAGAAACCATGGATGTGGTCTAAGTATTCCTGATGTGTTATATTAGCAGAGAGCATTTCGCCATAAATAATGAAAACATAAAGTGAAATGGGGTCTTCTTGTATGATCTTTAAGAATATGAGTGATACAACCAAGGGGTATGTCGTTGATGTTGATGAATTAAATGATAATAGATATACAAAACATAACGTACTCGATAAACGTGTCTGAAACCCTAGTTTTTTAAAAGCATATCATACAAGACCTTATCTAAATTATCATATGTTGGATATCCAGTTTAAAGCAAATTTTGGTTATTATAGTTATAGTCGAAATTTTGATGTTGTTGAATAGTTCGTCACTATAGCAATATATTGCCATAATAAATGATTGTGTAGGGTACAAAAGCACTCTAATAAGGGCTTATAAGAAAATGAAGGATAGATTGCAAACGATTTACTAAGGTTTTGGAATTTACTTGAAAGACACACATTATACAATCCTATGGTCCGATATTATGACGGTATTGATGGGCGTTATATTCGGTATCAAGGTGGTGTTTGTATGGTTCATGAATAGGTGTATGTTTAGATTGCGAATGAAATTATGAGCCAAAGCATAATTAAGTGAAGTTGAGTAGTAACCCAGAAAATTTTGAAAATTTACTGGCAAAACCGTTTGTACCTAGAGCATCTTCCGATCTAATATAGGAAAGACTGTTTTTGATTTCTGCAGAAGTCACTTCTCAAGTGAGCATCAGACATTTTTTCGGTGTTAGTCTTGGAGTAACTTTCGCGAAAAACTATTCTTCTATGGTGGTGTTGGGTGATGAGATGACCTATGAGGAGGTGGGAGATATGTCTTGTGTCAAGTATCCAATTGTTGTATTGTTGTTGTAACCTCGATGGATAATCACTAAAATAACGAGGGTATTGAGTATATCACAATCTTTTCGATATCAACCTATATAAACACACCTTATGTAACTCTACCAAAACAATAATGACAAAATAATTATTTCAACAAGATATAACTTGGTATATAGTTAAAGTTCGAAACTAAATTAACGATAGAATCATACTAACTGCATTTACGTACAAGTGCAGTTACTTTAGTATAAATATAACAATAATTATAATACGAAAAGTAAATTAGCGACACGACACACAAGATTTTGTTAGCGAGGAAAATTGCCAGGCATAAGAATCTTAAGACCTAGTATACTTTTGAATACTCTCAGAATTAAGACGATATAGAAATTGACTACGACAACTTCGTATAGTTGAGACTAAGTAAAGATACATTCCTTACTCAGTTCGGTATTCATGCGTCTACAACTAATCTGGCCTACGCAGTGAATCCTAAGACAGAGTCCACTTTCTTAAGTTGCGTCACTGTTGTGAGGACTTCCCCTCTCAACTTCTTTGGATCATAACCTGTAACAACAAAGGCGTAAATTTTTTTTATTAACCAACTCAATTATCAATATCCCCTAATCAAGATTTCAATCAGAGATAAAGTAAAGTAAAGGATCTTTCACTTGTAAAACATAAAAACTATTTTCTTCAAAAATCAAACCAAGACAAAGATCATCAAAATAATCAATCTTAGTGAACAAGCTTTATCCTAGCAACTTAATAAGAAGAAGCAACTCACTACACCAGTTTTGCATATTAGCAACAACTCTTAAGTCATTTTGAATTCGTAATAACTCAAAAATTAGCAATGGCTTGTTGCGCAACTGCAGTGAGTCGTTGCCAATTTTGAGCCGTGTTGTAATTCACGATAGATGACCATACCACATGTGCTGCCTTCTTGTGTGAAAGGTAACACTATAGTTTCACGTGTACGGTCCGACTGTGTGGGTAGTAACATTAGTTTTTTTTTTCAACCCAAATATATAAAATCGTTTTACCTGGGAAAAATTACTCCACCCTTTTTTCATTATCATATATCCTGAAAATGCGGAGGTCTAACAACCACACCCAAAAATTTGTTTGGCAATCTAAGAGGACTTACTCCAATAAGACTCAATCTAGAATAAAGTGTATCAAAGAGTTTAATATCTCTAACTCTTGATTCAATCCGCAATCAGCAAATAGAAATTTGCGATCCCGATTGAATATAAGAGGAGTAACTTGAACGGTACCAAAGACCAATGTTTAAGTGTCAATCAATGTAAATCAACAACCCAAGGTTGGACATTCTAATTGATTGATCTTAACGCACAACCTGTGATATTTCAATTATATAACAAAATATAATGCGGAAAAGAAATAACACAGACACCAAAATTTTGTTAACGAGGAAACCGCAAATGCAGAAAAACCCCGGGACCTAGTCCAGTTTGAACACCACACTGTATTAAGCCGCTACATACACTAGCCTACTACCAATTAACTTCGGACTGGACTGTAGTTGAACCCTAATCAATCTCACACTGATTCAAGGTACAATTACGCTCCTTACGTCTCTGATCCCAGCAGGATACTACACACTTCATTCCCTTAGCATATCTCACCCACAACTAAGAGTTGCTACGACCTTAAGTCGAAGACTTGATAGACAAATCTATCTCACACAGAAAATTCTATAGGATTGAATAAATCCGTCTCCCATAGAAATACCCAAGAGTTTTTTGTTCCTTCTTTTGATAAATCAAGGTGAACATGAACCAATCGATAACCCAGACTTATATTCCCGAAGAACAACCTAGAATTATCAATCACCTCACAATAATCTTAATCGACTAGCGAAAGAAGATATTGTGAAATCACAAATGATGAGACGAAGTTGTTTGTGATTACTTTTCTATCTTGCCTATCGGAGATATAAAATCTCGAGTCAATTATTCCAATTGTACTCAACACGATAGAAACATCTAGATCAGATCACGCAACTACAAGATAATAGTGGGTCTGGCTTCACAATCCCAATGAAGTATTCAAGTCGTTAACCTACAGGGTCTCGAGAAGAAACCTAAGGTTAAAGGAGAATCGACTCTAGTTATGCAACTAGTAACACACAGGAGGTGTGGGGATTAGGTTTCCCAGTTGCTAGAGTTCTCCTTTAAATAGTTTTCAAAACAGGGTTTGCAATCTAAGTTACCTTGGTAACAAAGCATTCAATATTCACCGTTAGATGAAAAACCTGATTCAACCAACCTAATATCTTTCAACCGTTAGATCGAACTTAGCTTGTTACACACAAATGAAATGTACCCTCATTTAGGTTTATGTAACCTTACCTAAACGTGTACACCATGGTTGTTCACAAATAGTTAACTGAGGTTATCCATATGATTACTCTCATATCAACCTTATTCATCTTAACCATAACTAGTTCAAATGACTCAAATAAAACAAGTTAAAGAGTTGTTCAATTGTTATATTCTCATGGATTATACAAGAACACAATTGAAGAAAAATCGGTTTGATTCACTCGAATCAATACATGAACATTATAGAAACGGTTTGCAAAGATTGCATTCCTTATTGATAAATGTTTAGGTTCACGTATAACTGATTTTAGAAAAGTAACACACTTAAGTATGCGTACTTAAGTAACCGAATTTGAGTTTGTTTTAGTTTTCAAACTCAGCAGAAATTCACGGACGTGAACTTCCCACCAGTACGCGTATGGGTACGCGCACTTTAGGTAATCGGATGAGTTTGGTTTTGGTTTTCAAACTCAGCAGAAATTCACGGACGTGAACTTCTGCCAGTATGCGTACAAGTACGCATACTTACCCAGTCTCCTACAACCTTTTTGTATACACACAAGTATGCATACTTTAGGTTCTCGGTTTTGGACTTATACACTAATGTGCGAACACACTATACTTATATCCAAAGATGGTTACAAGATTCTAAACTCTTTATTTCAATCATTGAAACATTCTTCTATAATGATAATAGCCGTTTTCACACACTATTAGCATCACAACAATTTTCAAGATATTGAAATAATCATTATCGAAACATTCCAAGCCTACATCAAATGATTGTATCACACAAACCATGTAAGATGTTACTCGGCAATTTTCTCATGATATAAGATGAACTTGGTCGAAGAAAAAGCTTACCAACACATATTTCGAGATATGTAAGCGAGATATACTCAGCTAGAAATCTCAAATGTGTATAGAGAAAACTATATCTTAACATGACTTATGTCTCAATATAGGAGATAGTAGAAATAAACTTTCCAAGTAATAGATGAGTTCAAGTCTCCACATATCTTTTTTCGAAGAAGTTCCATAAGCTCCCCTTAGTAGTTCTCCGTCTTCAAATGATGAACTCCGTGAAAACTAAGCTCAACTACACAATCTATGTCCTAGTCCGAGACATCTATAGATAGGCTAGAAATCAAGACTTATAGTTTTGATCACTAACATTGACAAACATGTTTGAGATAGCAACGCATGCGAGTTCGACCGAATAGTGCTCTAACATATCCAACCCTAACTCCCTCTTCATCGACCAGGAGCAACGCCTCCATCTTTCTATCATTTTAACTGTTGTTGATGGTGGGTTTTCATTTGAGGTTAAAATTGTAAAAAACGGAAAAAAATTATGCGCTGACATCTTGTAAAAGATAAAGCCATTTATAAGTGTTGGATACTCCCTCACTTAATTCACCAAGAATGGAGCATGTGGCAACAATCCCATTCTGTGAATACATGAAATTCCTCTAGGTTGGAGCATGTGGCAACAATCCCATCCTGTGAATTTCTAATCAGCCTTGTATTTCCAGTACTCATTATCAGTGTGGCATGACGACTGAGTGTTACTCTTACAGAGTAACACGAACCTCCAAGAACTATAATGAAACCATGTACGAAATACCCGTACAAGCTGACTCTCGGTGTGTTATACTAGCCCGATTGAGCCCCTCTCGGTGTGTTATACTAGCCCGATTGAGCATCCGGATTGGTATCCATCGATCCGGATATGATCGCAAGTCATCCAAATCCATAAGCATGATTGGATGACCCCGGATCAATTCCATCACCCCCAAGCGGTATGGAATATCCACTACAAGACAATGCGGAACCCGCACGGTAAAAAACGTTCATACCAAGCATTATGGACGGAAAACCCTAAATTAGTGTTTGCGGCATATTACATGTGTCGCAAAACAGTCTCAACCATCCATCTTCGCAGGTATAGATGGAGGGTGTAGATGTAGATTCAAAGGGCCCAGAGCATGTCAACACGATCACCGTGGGCCCGCCTACACACTTGACCAATCGGTCAAGACCAACCATGTTTGGTCGTGACAAAATCGTCGCCCAAACAAGAGAAGACGCGCGGCTTTGAAACCCAAAATTAGGGTTTTGAGCATCACGAGCGTCCATCTTCTCCGGCATAAACGGAGGGTCCAAGATTAGATTAAGCAGGTCCGGTCATACCAGCATGACCACCGTGGACCCATCTATTCCCTAACCCAATCGGCCAAGGCATATCATGCCTGGCTAATCCAAAACGCACGCTCAAACTAGCGTGGTCACACCTCCCAAACCGCAAAGGCGATCTCGACCACTCAACTTCGCCGGACGATTTGGATGGCTCGAGATCACGTTTTCATGGGATATTCGGTATAGGCGTGAACATCAGCCTACCACCTTCACACCAGGCCAATCGGCCAAGACCGACCAAGATAGGTCGTCTTGGAACGTGCGCCTGAAGAGGGCGTGACGTGCGGCCCTTGCGGCACTAGTTTTGGTCGCAAATCGATCTCGACCACTCGATTTCACCGGATGAATTGAGTGACCCAGATCATACTTTCGTGAGGTAATGGGGCAATACAGGCGCCTACACCATCATGCCGTCTACACGTATGTATGGTCGGCGGCCTGGCCAAGGTTGTATCCCATGCTTGGTTTCGACCAAGGCGAAGAGTGATGCTGCGCACCTCTTCAAAACCCTAATTTCATTAACGGTCGCAGAGATGAGTGTCTCAAAGATCATCTCATCCGTCCAACTTCACCAGCTTGGTTATACAACCACAGTCGGGAGTTAGTTGGTCGGTGAGGCGTCATTACCCATCACTTTACCACACCATGATGCGATGCACATAAAATACACACGATACTTCACAAGTATCAACATCACGAATAACGCAATTATTCAAATCAGCATTACATGCTACCTATCGTGGATCCACGATCCACACATTCCGGACATCAATCATGTCACAAACTCGGGGATACATCTTGGGGTATTGGTCAGCGGTTTACGGCGTGCAACGTGCAATGCGCCATCACAAGAACGTGTTAGGAAGTTATGGACGGTTAGCGGTGACAGGAGAAGTGGGCAAGACCGGTCGTGTATCACCAACACACAGCTCCACTACTCCATCACTCCACTTCCTCCACTTCCCACGAGAGACGTGAATAAGGCTCAATGACTTGTATAAATAGGTTCTCCGCCCTATTTCCAGACAACAGAGAAAAACAACAAGAAAACACCCAGAGCACCTTACACCAATCGTAAGCTTGTTCACTTTCTGTTACAAGTCATAAGCAAGTCTACACCTTCACAATATCAACACCTTCTTCGCTTCCATCCCTAAGATCAACCCCGTCTCCTTCACTTTGTGACCGAAACAAGTCTGGAACGACCATTTCTTGGTTTAGGCCGGACTTGCACGATTGATCTCTCGAATCTACAAGCACTCACCGCGCAAAGTGCATTTGTTTAAGGTTTAAATTCATTCCTCATCCACACCCCAAATTACCAAATTCTGCAGGAGTAGTTTTCACCCATAAACAATTGGAGACCACAGTGGGAGGTTAATCTCTCGGTTGTAAAGTCAATTTCTTCCAAATCCGATTCAATTTTATCAATTTCAAAAAGGGTAGATCTTAGAATCAATTTAATCAACAATTCATTTCAAGATGGTGGAATTAAGGTCTGGATCAACAATCAATTCTGATGGGGCTAGTGTGGATAACAATCCTGGTGTCGAAGTACCTGTCAGTGGAGCTACCGTAGCCAACACATCTCGAGGAGCCGTTACCTCTATCACCAACACTAGCGGAGCGGGGAGACATCCCCGTAGGTGTAACGCCTCCCATCACCAGAGCCAGAGCAGCCACAAATCCCGGCATCTCCTCAAGTGTAACGCCTCCAGTGGTCACCAGAGCAACAACTTTCACTCCCTCATCAGGACGAGGAGCCGGAGGCACAAAAGGAGGACCACCGTCTATTACCATTGCGACTTGATGGAGAAACAGGAAGTTCTTGCTAAGACTCAAACAGATATGGCCGTAACTCGAAGGAGGTACTCACTTTCCTCAAGACCTTGATCGAACGATTGCCGCAAGATTCACGTCAATCTTTGGAGCCAACAAGAAATGCCTTCAATTCACCGGAGCGGGCGTTTCCTCTCGGACCCACATGAGTGAAGAAGCTCGTGTTGCTCCTGAATGTTCAAGAGAAAGGGACCGGACACCCAACTTCATCACACGTGAGGATCTAGAACGACTCCTTCAAATCGAGGCAAAGGAAATCGACGGATGCACACCAACACCAACCTCCATACCCTCAAGATATGCAACGAATCCCTCTTCCAAGAGGTTACACCTCTCCCAGTTCTCCTCTACGACGGTGCTGGTAATGCTCGTGAACATGTCTCTCGATTCTTGGAATCCTTGGGGAACATGAATACAATCATGTTCTGCGCTGAAAGAATTCTCGAAATCAGCGTACACACCAGGTACAAAAACATGCGCCTACTTGACATGTCAATTTGGGGCAAAAAGAATGTTGTTCGCACTACATAGAAGTATTTCCCCGTGTCACGGAAGCAGATCACAGCACCGGACACAGGAAGAATTCTTGACGGAACAACGAAACATCCCAGCGGTTTGTTAAAGGTTAAGAACCAACTACATAGATTGTCACGACCCGGCTTGTCAGAAGCGACAATTGGGTAGGTGTGCATCAATGGGATGATACCATAACTCACGCGCTCTGTTAGAAATGCAGAGCTTTCAAGCGTTCTGCAGACTCCACGAAGTACTTGAAACGTTAATGACTCACTTTGCAAGCCTTCACCCAAGAAAGAACTTGAGTTGTTCGATGAGGTTGCGTGAAGTCAGGAAGCAGGCATCTCACGAACAAACAGTGCAGCAGGTAACTGCAGGTGTGGTAGGCGGAGAGAGAAAAGAGAGAAAACCGATAACGGAACAACAAACCAGCGGCATCCCCGGCTTCCTGATACTTTGTCTCGAAGAGCAGACAAAACTCTGCCTGAAAACACAAAAGACCACGAGATTTCCTTTTCCCGCAGGCCAAGTATTAGAGATCTTGCGGCATGGATCAATACGGCCTTGTCAAAATGCCCCTATGAGGCGTCCTCCAGCAGGAAGAAGAAATACATGGAGATCCCGAATGTTATTTAACTCTGCGAGTTGTAGTCAATACGTCGACCAAAGATTATGTGAGTTGAAACAAATATTGGGGAAAAGGTAGAGCAGAGGAACTCCCGACTTGAAAGCGAAGGTGTTCATAGGGAACCCTCTACCTATCAGGGCGCATGATTACGAGGATTACATTATGCAGTGCGTACGATCTATGATGGTGTATGAAATCTTGTACTCTCGAAAGAGCGTCAAGACATATTCAGCCTCAACACGTTGTGTCGAAGGCGAGAGTTTGTATCGATGAATCAGGAGACCCAGGTCTCCACGAAGGCGTGAAACAACGAGCCCAGGACTCTAACATCTTTCATTTGAAGGCGTTAGGTTCGATAAACGCGTTAATTAATCACGGCAAGAATTTAACATCCTTCATCAGGCACCAAATAAGCAGAAGATTCCAATGAGCTATTTCGTCACCCGGCTGTAGTTAAGTCGGCGGGGAGAACTCGAAGTGCATATGGATACATGATCTTGATCAAATTAGGTGATACCTCTGGCGCCATGGTCCTGCATGGTGAAGATCATCGAGCTCTGACGCGATCTGGGATACGCCGGATGCAAAAGCAAGCAGTACTAGAAAGTTGCTCTCTGGTTCGATACACAGAAAAGTCTCAACCATATACGGACGTGGGCATGCAGTCTGCGCGTGACTTGCCAGCGTGACCCACGACTTCGGAGAGAGCACATCGACATCCGTACCGAAAGGTCCGATCTAAAGTAAGTCTTCTTTTAGCTCTCTTTTGCAACCTCAGCCTTAGACAAGTCGGGAGTGGCTCGACTAACAAACCAACCTCGGCTGGGAGTGCAGGCTACGAGGCTGGCCGCCAGCGTTTTGTCGAGAGGCGTAGAGTATGTAGTCCAAAGGCAGTAAGGCCAGGTCAGTGTCGCACTCCCAAACCCAGCTTTAGGTGGAGCAGACATTGTGGCGACTACATTCAAGGTTGGGAGCATATGTGATGAAAATGATACATCCCATGGCTGCGCTATGAAGAGAGAGAGGCGTGCCACTACAGTAGCGGATGTTATCCTGGCGACTCTTAGCTCCTCAAGCAATGATAAATAGAAGGCATAACAATTCCTCAAAATGGCTCCAAACCCTACCCAGCTTAGAATCTATTGCCTACCACTTTCCAGCATCCTCCACCCTTACAAACAATGTCTTCTTTTTCCATTTGATAAGGCTTCCTTTACAATTTCATGTCATATTTGCCAGTAATTCCCAGAAAATGATTGCAATGCACATTCATAGTTGGAGTTCAATTTTCCAATTTTCAATGTGGTTGAAGCACTATTCTATCGAAAACCTCACCTCCTAAAACACAAGTCTGATCAGCTAATCGACCCTCACAAGGAAGTGAAAACCTAAGCGAACATCTCACGGGAAGAAGGAAATATAACATGTGCACGAAAGGAAGATGAATTGAGCCTTGTGACAGGAACAGGAAGATCTTACGCCGGGAACCACGAGTCAAATAGAAATGCTGATATGCGTATTCTTTGTCACAAAAAATTACGATGGCGAAGGCACACCTTGTACGAGAAGACCGATTGCGATCTTGGCAAAGGGTTATAAAAAAGCTTTATTGAACCGAGTAGAATAGAAAGAAAAACCTTGAACCAGCCATGCACCCAGAGTACAAAGAGAGATGTTCAGGTGTAAAATATACTTGGAAGAAAAAGAAAAAGAGGTTTTAGTCGGCAAGAGAGTCGGCCTACTTTGCTACTGGTGGGTTCTTCTCCATTACACTTTGCACAGTGCTCCCTACTCCGGATCTCCTCGGCTTAAATGAGCATCTCGCGTATGCTCTCCATCCCAACATCAGCCAGTGAGTATCAAAGGCACATCAATAGTAGAGCCCATGTGGTGCTTTCAAGTGTTGATTAATCTGTGTGGAATCAAGAATTATCCACGGCGAGTCACAGATCGGGTAATCACACTTGCCCCACCTTAATTTAGGAAGTGGGTTATGCTCGACTCTGCTTTCTTGACCATGGCTCAAATCTACGCATGCAACACTAGTGTGCGCGTTTCCATAACCTCGGCACTCCCTCCATGTCAGAAAGTATACGGCCCAGAAAGTACACAGATCCCACGTCCTGCGAAGTATGTGAAGGTGTAGAGATGAACCCTCCCTGTATGTACGGCCCGACTTGCAGTGAAGAATCCCGATCTTCAACCATTACTTCGTGTATGGTTTGGGCTTATAGGCTTGAAAGCTTCTTTACGGGAAACACTTGGAGTGATAAATATTCTTCCACTGTCTAGCGCAAGAGGAGGTTATAGTGCACACAAAAAATAAATAAAAATCAAATCAATCAAATCTAGTGGTTAATGAGAGAAGATCGGAAAGCGATACACGAGATGTGGAATAAGCGACCGCTTGAAGATGATTCTTTCTCAATCCGTGATCGTGATCCGGGAGAAGAGTCTTTGCCCTTTTTATGAAGGCTGCTAATTACGGGATAACAATCATGAGGCTTAGGATATACGAAGCGGTATTATGATAATGCACACATGAAGAAGTGAGCTCGAGATATATACAAGAGGAACCAGCGACTACTTCGGATCAAGTCTATTTCCCTTACATCCTTAAGCCGGAGACCAGCAGGTTCCGGGGCCAGCACGACAATGCGAAAAGCCCCAGTAATGCCTTCCGCTTGGCTTTGGTCATTCGGTATACAAATATATCCACGTCATACCTTACGATAGTGTAACCATTATGTACTAGGCCGGATAATATTGATGGTGGATTTTGTTCAGTTAAAGTATAGAAGCTCGGAAAAATTATACGGCGACATCTTGTAAAGATAAAGCCATTAATAAGTGTTGGATACTCCTCACTTAATTCACCAAGAATGGAGCATGTGCAGCGATAATCCCATTATGAATACATGAAATTCTGAGGATTGGAGCTGTGTAGCAGCAGTCACGTCTGCGTTTCTGGCTGACCTTATGTTCCGATTGCATTATCGGTGTAGCATGGCGGCGGTGTTACTCTGATATGAACCTCAACTTACTCTAATAAACCATGTCTGAAATACGTGCATGCCCGACTGCCGATTGTGTTATCATGGGTCATTTCTGCGGGTATGTAACACTAATGATTAGTCCGGTTAGCGCTATCGATCAGGATATGATGTGATTATCCAACTCCTGCAGCATGATTGGACAGCGGTCAATTCCATCCACCCAAGCGGTATGAATCTCACTCCGAACCAATCACCGGAGACATATGATACGACGTTGCTTTAGCTAATAAAAAGCATTCCGCCACCAAGCATTATGGGCTGGAAGGCTTCATTAGGAGTTTCGTCTGTACGCCATGTCGCCAGCCGGTCTCAACCATCATCTTGGCAATTATGGTGGAGGGTGAATGTAGATTCAAAGGGCCCCAGGGAGCGTGCTCTCAACCTGATCTGCGCGGGCAGCTGCCTTGACAGTGGTCGAGACCAGCCATGTTTGGTCGTGACAAATCGTGTGAGCAAGAGAAAAGCCTTTTGGCTTTGAAACTAAATTAGGAGTTTGAGCATCCACACGGCGTCCCAGTCTTCTCCGGCATGAATGGAGGTCCGGGGTGTTGGGTCGCCCGATCCGGTCATACCCGGCCCCTGCTGATAACGAAGTGGACCATCTTATTCCCCTATGTGCGTCAGCCAAGGCATATCGTGCTTCGCTAACACCATCAAACTAGCGTGATCCACCTCAGCCGTAATGATGCAAACCATTCAACTTGGCCAGACGATTTGGATGGCTGAATCCGCGTTTTAATGGGATATTCGAATGCAAGGCGCGAACATCAGCCTACGCCACCGCAGGCCAATCGGCCAAAGGCAAATAAATTGTTGATGCGTCTTGAACGTCTTCGAAGAAGGCGTGGCGTGGCCGCGCCACGGCACTGGTTTTTGTGCCGAAGTAAGTCTCGGCCGCTTTCGATTTCCGCCGGATGAATTGAGTAGCAGATCCTTTCGCGAAGGTAATGGTGACGCGTAACTACATCTGCGCATATGGTGATTAGGCCAAAGTTGCCTCCATGCTTGGTTGACCAAAGCTGAAAGTGATACTGCACACCTCTTCAAAACCACAACCGTCAACGATGCCGCGCCGCCAGTGTCTGAATCATCTCATCATCCAACTTCGCAACTTGAACATACGTACGGTGAGGTTGATTAGTTGTGGGTGTCATTACCCATCGCACACACCGCGATGCGATTTGCGCAAATACGATACTTCTGTATTGGCAGGCTTTTGCGAATAGCGTTTGATGGATCCACGATCCGGCACATTCGGAACATCAATCATATACAAGCTGAGGATACATCTTTAGGTATTGTAGTGCGGCGGTTTCGGCGGTGCAATATCCACAGAAACGTGTTAGGAAGTTATGGACGGTTAGAGATGAGCAGGGAAAGTAGGCAGGCTGTGGCCTGCAGCGCCATGACTAGTGCACTCCGTGCGTAACCCTCAGCCCGAGAGGCGTGAATAAGACTCAACTTGTATCAGCCGATTCTCACTCCTATTTCCAACAGAAAAACAACAAAGAAACACCCAGGCCTGCTTACCAATACGTAGAAAACTTGTTCGCTTTCTGTTGCAGAGTCATAAGTAAGTCTACTCCTTAGCAATCTCAACATGTTGGCTTCCCTCCCTAAGATCAACCCCATCTCCTTCATGACAAGCTCAATGGGCGGCCATTTCTTGGTTTGAAGTGGGACTTGCCGCAGTGGGTCTCTCGAATCTACAAGCACTCACACATTGTGATGCATTTTGTTTAAGATTTAAATTCATTCCTCCATCACTTTTAAATTACCAAATTCTCTTGGGAGTAATTTTCTCCCATAAACACTCAAATTATGAAGGACCTCTCCTCACCGTCCTCAGAGGTCCCTGAAGTACCATTTCTTAAAGTTGCATCATAGAATGTCATCTGCGGAAACACCATGCTGGGGAAGTATCGTTATGGAATGGAGTCATTCCTGCCAAAGTTGTTGTAGCGTCCATACAACATTTCTATAGGTATATAAATCATTAGATGCAAATTTCATGGCAGTGGAATTAAAGCACAACAAAAATAATAAAGGAATTACTTTCGCATCATATTCTACAAAAGAGGGTAACTCTCAACTCTTACTGTACACAATTTCACTATTTGTAGTGATTATATTTAAAATCCTAAATTTGTTCTCTGAAACTTACAGAGATGAATAAAATACATTATTCTAAATCTTGACATAATTTTTATAAAGCTAATAAGCGATTAGAAATTACTATCGCCGAGGAATTCACACTAATTTTCACTCTGTGAAACCTCATAGGTGAACATTTCTTGGTTTGCACTTCTTTAATAAATCAAGAATCCAAACAAACAACATTTAATCGAAATTGTTTACTCTGTAGTGCGAAAATCAAAGTGATTTACATAAATTTTTATTGCCAGACATTTGCGATTTTCAAAAATTGAATGGACATCATTCACAGTCATGAAAACTCCACATACATATATTATATTTCACCATGTATAATTGTCTACTTTCATGATTTATTCAAGAATCAAAGCTTATAATTAAAAAAAAAACATATTTTACGTAGAGCACAAAAAATGGTTGAATATATATATATATATATATATATATATATTGCTCTAGCATAAACATCAAAAAATCTTTGAAAGCAAGGCATATTTTCAAAAAAATTATGAAAATCACATATAGAAAATAAAATTTTCATGAAACCTCATTAACAAATTTTAACACTAACAGACATAAATACAGTAAAAAAAAAAA